>JAJIBD010031466.1:0-129945 GCA_021461705.1 Cryptotis parvus
GGAAGTGACACTGGTGGTTGAAGGGTGTTGGAATATTGCATGCCTAAGACTCATCTATTTTTAGAACTACAGGTATTTAATTAACTCCAAAATATTTTTTTTTAAAAAAGAGTAGACGAGAAAAAAATTAGTCAACATGACTGTTTCTTCTTTGTGTGGCTCTTTATTTTGCTTTATATTTATGAACTCGCTTTGCTTATGAGTGAAATAGTATCTTGCCCACTGCAGACTAAGTGGTAATGTGTCTGAGCCCACAATCTATGAGTTTGCAGATGCTATGCAGCTTTCATATCCTTGTCTTATGCCCATTCAAAGACAATAAGTACAAAATTTTACCAAGTTATAAAGCAGAAATGTGTCATTAATGTTTGGCATGCCTCACTGACAGTTTCCTTCATCTGTAAAATCTGCTAAGACAGTGATACTATTCATGTTCAAAAGTTGTTTCGTTCATAGTAGCCAAGATCTTAAAAAACTACCTGAATGACCCAGCATAGATGACTAGGGTAAAAAAGTGATATATGAAATATATCTATGTCATAAAATAATATATGTATATATACTATATATATGCTATATAAAATACTATACTTGTATAAATTATCAAAGGTATATGGGTATGCAAGAATTTCGTACCCCATTAAATTACTCGCTTTTGATTAAAGAAAAAATTCACATAATTTACCACAGTGGATGGAACGAGTATCAGGCTGAATGAAGCCAGTCAGAGTGCAGAGCAAGATGCAAAAATGAAACTTCTCTGGTGCATTTGAAATATAAAAAAACATGAAAATAACAAAATGTCAAAGATAATTAATCTGACACAACTGATTTACTAGTGAACTGGGCTTACAGAGGCCAGGAGCAGAGAAGGTAGAAGGGAACCTGGAGTGTAACTGTGGAAAGGCAGGGACAACAGTTATAGTGTGGTGTACTGAACAACGTATGCTTGGAAGACGATAAACACGCATGAACAGTATTGATATCAGCAGCGCTCTGAAAAAGGCATCAAAGATAATTATTTCTCCTTCTTTCCCCCCAAAATATATCCCTAATTGATTTAAAAATAAAGCAAACAGCAGATCGCCCAAATTTGTTATCGGTTTCTCTGTGCAAGAGTCCTCTGTAGCCTGAAATGCTTTCTTGGTGTGATTTTTAGTCAATGAGATTTGGACCGGCTTTGGCCAGTGTTCCAGGGTGGGGCTCTTATTTTCGAAAGTGTTTTCACTGGTCCTTCCTGCCCACTTCTGGGTCCTCCTGTACTTTTACAAGTTTCTACTCTATCCTTCTAGCAATCCCCATGAATTCTGATTATCCTTACTCACTTTGAACTCAACTTTATTCATGGAAATGATTGACAACATGCCACCAACAAAGACTGAGATTCGGCGCAGCCTGGAGTATCCTCCACTGATATGATTTCTAACTATATTAATATAAAATTGATGTTTAGTGTAATAGTTTTGCGGTGTGATAGTTAGTCGCTGGCGCAAAGCTAGTATTGCAGTGGCGCAGTGTATTAGTTAGTTGCCAGGCAGAGCTTACAGATTATCCATGTCGGTTTCGATATGTTACAACTACCAGTACAATATAGACCTCATTCCCATGACCTGATGGAATGGTTTGAGGCCTTTATGTCTTGAGCAAGATGCTCCTGGGCCATTGGCATGTGGCAGATTATATAGGATACACAGCCTGGAGCGTAAATTGATGAACAACGGGAAGCTTATCAAGTGAAGTGAATAGTTGGTTTTATGTCAACTATGAAGTGACCAGATATTTAATCTAAAAAAGAAAGTGTGGGAGTGTGTTTTGAGTGTGGTGGATTCAATTCAAAATCAGTAAAAGGGACTTTGAATAAAGCAGTTTGTTTCAATGGAGGGCCTATCTAATCAGTCAACGTCCCATAAATAACAGAAAGTTTAATATCTTTCTCAAGTAAGAAAGACTTGTACATGGTGCATCTTTGAACTGGGTCAACTAGTTTTTCCTGGTTCTGTACTGCTCTATTGATCTTCAGACTAGAACGCAGATTTTAGTTCACCAGTCTTCATAAGGACTATAAAACAATTTCTTATCACTGGTCTTCTGTGTAAATTAAAAATATTAATAACTGAATTTGTTACAGGGTAGAAAACAAATGATTCAACAGGTTGAGCAAATGGCTTGGAATTCTCATCCCCAGCACCCCATGTTCCCCCACCAGTAACAACTTCTGAGCACAGAGTCACGGTAAACCCTGAGTTCTGCTGGCATTTGCACAAAAGCAAAATAAAACAGTCACACACATATTTTGGGGAGCAAGCAGTCCAGCAACTCCCAATGAGTGCATACTACATTTACTTCCAAATCTATTGCTATCAAATTCTTAGCTAAACTTGGTTATTTTCAGTTTCAGGAAAAAGAGGAAATTCCGAGCGCTTACTTTATTTAAAAGCGATGGAAGATTTCTTCTCTTGGAAGGAAGATAGCAGGTGAATCATGAAGTAAAAATTATGGTGCTCTTCCAGGTTTGTCCCAGATATACAATTCTTAAAGTTATTGCTTTTTCAAGTATGGAAAGATTCGTCTATAAGGGAAAAAAGCACCCATTTTGTCTCAGCTCTACCAACTAACTCTGCAGAATACTGATCTTCTGTCCAATCACTAGAAATTCCACTTCTGTCCTCCTAGTTTTTGAGAACAAATGATTCTTCAAAATGAATCATAATCCATTATTGCTAAGGGACACACATTTAATAAGAGATTCTCAGAACAAGATTGTGTACACAATCTTTCAAGTCTTTGCTCAAACCATCTCGTTACTGGAAATGATTCATGCATTAGGAGACTTGAAATTGATCAATGTTGTATTCTTGCAGACAGAGCTTTTGAGATTTTTTGCCTCAGTTCTTAGAATCGTCCATTGTGCAATGAAACTTACCAGTTGGTCAAGAGTATTTTGTCTCCAGATTGTCTAAGAAATTCAGTCCCCCAATACATTCTGTAGTGAGCAGGGAGCTTAGTAAGTCATCAGCTAGTTTTTCGCATACTTGCACATGGCTGAATATAGCATGCATTAAGGCTAATCTGAGATTTAATGGGTAATCAGTTATACTAATTCAGGAAATGCCAAACAGTGGGAGATTTAATATTAGTCTACCTTGAAAGAGGCAAAGCCACTTTTCAAATGGGGAGGCAGAAGCCGACGGATGGAAACCTTTTCGAGCCAGACTCACAATAACATTTATTTAACTGGAGTTGAAACCAGCTGGAGTGGTTGGGAAAAATGCTAAGTTGGATTTCCTGCTCACGGGTCTAACAACATCTGTAATGGAGCCGATCTAAATTAGGTGGTTGATTTTGCCCTCTCTCAACCTTTAGAACTGTTGACTAGGAGTTGGGGTCACGAAGATTTTGCATCCTCAGTGTATGTAGGACAATATTCAAGCCAACAGTGATGATAAAAGTATTATTTATAATGCCAGCTAGCAAAATAAATATTTTGAAGTGGTAACTGCCATCTCTCTCTAGCATCTCATCTTATCCCCGTGAGGGGTATTAATGAGGGCGGGGGATCCCGGGCTTCGTCAGAGATTGGAGTGAATGGCTGTCAGAAAAAGCCTTGAGTCATTTGTCCAAAGCTCCTGCTAAAGCTTAAAAGCTGCCATCATTCCTAATCCATTTTCTCCCTCCCTCTCGCTTTACAATGGCACTGACACCCTAGATTGGACCAGAGCACACATCTAGGCTCTCTAAAGCATTTTTCTATATTTCAGAACAGGAAGCCCACGAATTAGCTAATCAAGGAGATAATATACAAATTTTCATTTTCAGTCTAGTCTTTTTCAAGAACAACATGGGAGAGAAAAGGTTCTTGACCAGGGATTCAGCCATCAGTGACCACACAGAAGGCTGTTCCAATACCTCGGGCCAGCCATCTGAAATAAAGTGGTTTGTGAAAGACTGCAGTTGGGACCCTGACTTATCCCTCAGGTGACTAGAGCAGCGGATGTGGAAGGAGTTGAGAAGGAATGCTGTAAATTTGTAGTTATATTTTTGATACCACTGAGAGCCTCAGTGAATGCAAAAAGGACTGAAATGGCACTGAGGGGGAGGATAAACTCTTGAGAGTACCAGGGTGAAGATGGCCTTGTCGGAATCTGGATATGCAAGCT
This sequence comes from Cryptotis parvus, assembly GCA_021461705.1. NCBI lineage: Eukaryota > Metazoa > Chordata > Mammalia > Eulipotyphla > Soricidae > Cryptotis > Cryptotis parvus. The sequence goes on from JAJIBD010031466.1 coordinate 4,158, forward strand.
GTGCCAGGAATCACTTTCTTCCTGCCCAATGTCCCTGCAGGTAGGAAGTATTAGCGCTTAGGAATGTTTCTCCTCTTCCTGTCATCTGAAGGCTGGATTTTCATTACATACACGATGGTAATGGCTAGCATGTTAATAATGGGGAGATCCTCAACCTTGTAGTATCCACACTTTGGACTGAGTGAAATATATTTTCGACTTGATCTAGCCCAGGGGAACTTAGTGGGAAGAAAGCAAACATGAATAATTTATAAATATTGCAATTATGTATCCCCACTTGTGGTGGGAGGGGGAATAGGACCTAGTTTTCAAATAACCCTCTCCTAATTTTCCCCTCTATGCACACTTACCTAGGTCAGGCCACATATTCTCTATTTTGGATTAGAGACATGAACGGGATGCCCAGATGCCCCCATTAAAGTTCTCTTGTGGATCGGAATATTGAGGACGCTGCTCTCCCAGTGTCAGGGAGACTTGAGAGTCTGAATTAAACAATGGCGCCTGGCTGTAGCAGGCAGGGACACAGCAAAAATTTTAATTAATGATATCTTGTTGTGACTGATTTCTGATGTGGGTACATCAGTCTGGATTTCTTCATGGAAGAAGAACTCAGACTCCTACTTCAAGGCTTCCTCCTCCGTAGTGGGGCAGACAAATCTGACACTATAGTGGTGGCGAGCTGGACATTCTCAGTGAGCTCATCTTGAGGGGAGAAATTCATTTTCTGGAAACCTTAAACCCTGCTCTTAAAGTTCTCAGTAATTGAAGGAGACCTCCTGCCTATAACAGACACAATTTCCTTTACTTAAAGTCAATCTTAGTGTGGATGACCAACCACATTCACAAAATCCCTTCACAGTGACTCCTAATTAGTGTTTGATTAAATGCCTGAATACTATAGTCTAGGCAAGTTCACATAAAGAAATAACCATGAATTTCAACCGCCACCAATTTGTTCCAAAGGAAAATATAAAGACATTCAAGAATTTGGACACGTTAGACTGTAGGGCAAGAAAATAAATAAACTGAGACAGACTACAAGCTTGTTGGTCAGGTTGCTACCCCAAGGGTTAAGTTACATAAGCTGGAATGTGCCCCCCCATAAGTGATAAGATAAACACTTTCCTATTGGCTTCACCTCTGCTTCTTCCCATCCATGGAAGAGAGACCGGAATGGATGGGCATTGACATGAGAAAGGCCATCTGATGTGGGCCCTGAGCATCTCTACGTATTCCTGTATGGGCCATCAATGCAAGAATCCATGATCCTGCTTGGACATCTCTTGGACAGAGTAGGGTTGCTCAATTTCCCACAATCGCCGGTGGCTCAGTTGGCCGAATTCCTATGCTACAGCATAATCATAGGCTTCTGGAGGGTCTTTCTGAGACCACTTCCACACCTTTCCTCAGCAGCTGTGGGAGCGCCAGGAAACTAGGTTGAACATCCTTCTGCATTTGGGCTAGTAACCGGCTCTATAGTGCGAGTCTTTGGGGTCTTTAAGTCATTCTGTCAGCATCTAGGAAACAACGTAGGTCAGCTGTAACATGGGGAAACCTCAAAGCCTCCAGGAGTTGACAGGTTCTGCTTTCTTACATGCTTAGATTTTACTTGCTTCACTTTTCCATGTGAAACCTGCTGGCTCCAAGGGCCAGTTCTGCAGAGTAAACTCTTCCTGGCCTGGAATCTCACTCATAAAAGTAATTACCTTTTGGTTGTTCCTTTCAGGACGGAACAACTTTCTATGCTATCCTTCAGAAAGTTGATGTTTCCTTCCTAATGGTTTAGACTCAAAGGAGGAGAAAGGGAGGCATTTATAGGATTATCTGGAATTAGATAATATGTATGAGAGAAGGCTCATTGAGGGTCAATGCTATACATGAAAAAGAAAAGACCATTGGTGTCTTGGAATTAATGCTGAATGAGGGGTGATACAAGCTCATTAGAGAGAAATATTATTTCCAATGATAACTCTGGACAAGAACTGAGTGCTAAAAGGAGGTAAAGGGGTGTAGGGATATATATGATAACCTCTCAGAACCTATATTGCAAACCATAATGCCCAGAAGAGGGAGGCGAGAGAGAGAGAGAGAGAGAGAGAGAGAGAGAGAGAGAGAGAGAGAGAGAGAAGGAGGCAGTCTGGGGTTGGGATTGTTGGTAGGGGAAACTGGGGGCATTGGTGATGGGAAATCTACCCTGGAGATAGACGAGTGTTGGAACATGTATAACTGAAACTCAATGTAACTATATCTAACGGTGATTCAATTTTTAAGAAAAGATCATTAGTGAGCACTGTGAGCGGTGCTGCATTACTTGCTAACCATATCTATTTATTTCTAATAAAAGTCCTCAACTCACATTTTAATATCTTGGGGCCGGAGCGATAAGCATAGTGGGTAGGGCACTTGCCTTGCAAGCGGCAGACCCGGTTTGAGTCCTCGGCATCCCATATCATCCCCAAGCACTGCCAGGAGTAATTCCTGAGTGCAGAGCCAGGAGTATCCCCTGAGCATTGCCAGATGCAACCCAAAAGCAAAACAAATAAGCAAACAGACCCCCTCAACATCTTTTTTAAAAAATATTTTATTGTACCACCATGAGATATACAATTACAAAGATGTTCATATTTGGGTTTTGGTCATACAGTGTTCCAGCACCCATCCCTCCACAGTGCCCATTTCCCACCACCAATGTCCCTGATTCCCTCCTTCCTCCCCTAGCCTGCCTCTATGGCGCAGTTCATTATCTCTTTCTCTTTTCTCTCTCTTTCTTTCTCTCTTCCTTCCCTTACACATTGTGGATTACAATACATACATTTAGAGGTTATCATGTGTATCTTTTTGCCTGTATTTAATGCCCAGTTTTAGGTTGGTGTTAGCACTTTTCGAGCTATTAGCACACTGTTCCGTTTTCTGTCTTACCTAACCTCTGACTCCCACACTTTTTGTATTTTCCACCTTTGACAAGACCTCCTGATCCATGTTTCTCCTGACCTTTGGATACAATCTTAATTGTGTTGAGGTGATCCTTAAGTTTAAGCTATGAGCATATTACAAACAGCCCCTGCAAGGCTTATTTCTGTAGCAATTGAGCTGATCTCTTGTGTGTTGATTTGAACCAACTTTATTCTCAGAGGATGCCTTATTTGAGTATAATAAGATTGGAATATAACTTCTGTTTTACCATTCCTTGAATTAAAAACCAAAGATCCAGACAAGACAGTGTGTATTTTCACTTCTAAAGTGAATGGTTAAATTATTTTAAACAATGCATATACTACACCTTGACGTCTTAAGAATAATACAAAGTTCAAAATATACTTCACATAGAGACAGAACTCTAGAATGTCTATTTGCCATGAAATATTGTTATCCCCTGTGCTAGGTACTAGCAATATAAGGATGACTTAAATAAACTTTTCAAATTTGATCTTGTCCAGGAGACCCAGTGACCCCCCCCAAGAACTGCCCCAGGGCAACTGGCCATAGCAGGCAGAGACTCAATCACAATGGGGAGAGCTGGCACCCAGCTCTCTCCTAGCTCAGCTGACCATGAGGCTCCCAGGAAGAAAGATGGAGTTTTGGGAGTGGGCCCGTCACCTCTGGGGGCTTTCGAAGCAGCTGAATGAGACTTCGCCACCAAAATAGCCACCATTTTTGCTGTCTGGACGCCCAGCACATTAGAACCCACCCAGGAGAGACGCTGATCTCAAGACCAGATTAACAGAGTAGCCGCAGTTCGAGTCCAGGTAGGCGGCTTCCAGAGGCAGAAGTCATCAGTCATTCTTCAGATGGAGCTGGGCCACCCTTTCTCCTCTCCATCTTGTCCTAGATGCCTGGTGGCCCTGCTCAAGAACTGCCCCAGGGCAACTGGCCATAGCAGGCAGAGACTCAATCCAGCACAGGGAGAGCTGGCACCCAGATCTCCCCTAGTTCAGCTGGCCACGAAGGCTCCCCAAGTCCATCAAACTAGAGGAACCAATCATGTCCTAGAATATACTACATTCCGTGATGTGTAGGAAAGGGAAGTGGGAGGGAGAGTTAGATGGAAAGAGAGAGAAAGGAGATACAGAACCTGGCGGGCTGGGGGTGGGGGGAGGAGGTGGGGACATTGGTGATGAGAGATGGGCACAGGTGGAGGGATGGGTGTTGGAACACTGTAGAACCAAAGCTCAAGCATGAGCATTTTGTAATTGTATATCTAAAGGTGGTGTAATAAAATAATAATAACAAAGAAATAAAAAGAGTTATATAATTAAAAAAGCTTATTCAAATTCTCTGGTAAAGGAGAAATGTAGTTCAATCGTAAAAATTATGAAAAGATAAAATTATGAAAAGAAAATTTTAGAAGGTAGATTAGTTAGTGCTTGGCTATTAATGATATAATTCTCAAGGATATAGCCAGTTTTGGTAAGTTTTTTATCTATAAATATTAGGGGAAGATTTTTTGTCTAATTACCAGGTAGGAACAAATAATTACATAATAACAGGTATCAAATATTGCTCCCTATTTTTTCCTATGATCTCTGTTTTGAGAGTGGAAATTTACAAGAGAACATAATTAAATTTAGAAAGAGTTATTGTGTTTTGGTCACACACAAAGACCTATGGATTATTTGGAGACTATAAGACCCATATCTTGAAGAATTCATAATCAAGTGTAGACATGAATAACTGTTAGGATTATGAGTCTATTTGCTCACATCAAAGTTTTTCATTTTAATGACTTGTTGTTGCTTTGCAATGGTTCATCAATAACCACAGCGTTTCTGTGTTAATCTAACCATCAATCAAGATAATCATATTACAGGAAATAAATGAGAGTAGAAGGTCTGGTGATAAGAAAGTGGGTGAGGTACCTCTCTTTACCTGTGCTTAGACATAGAATTATAAGGAAAACAATGAAGGCCTGGAGCTCTCAAGATCCAGTTCTACTGTCTCTTAAAGGCAAACTAGAGGAGCGAGACACTGTAACAGGTCAATAAAGAGCTTTACTGGCTTGTCCTCAAAGTAACTTTCTTGTCTTTATGTCACTAGAAGGGGACTTAACAGCAACAGAAAACAGGGAAACAATTTTGTTTTGAAAGGGTAGGTACCAGGGCAATCAATAAATTCACTCAGAGGCTGATCCCCTGAGGCATATTTCTAATGTGACTGCAAATAAAAATTCCTGATTAAGGTTTCCATGGTCTGTGCATTTGGGAAAGTTAAGGGGCCATTTTCAACATTTTCAGCCATCCCTGACCAAGTTTTCTGCTTTCTGATGTTGAATTCAACTCCTAATTTATCTGGGCCAGCTTAAGTCTCCACTGTCTGCTCGTCCTCTCATTTCTGTAAAAACTAGGCGTTGAATCAAATTTGACTGCTTCCCTGCTGAAATAATCTTTTGATCCCATTTCCTGGGGACTCCATTTGCATATAAGGAAGATGTATTTTCTAAGATACATCCTTGTGCTCTTCCTCTTTAGTTCTAACTGTAAGTTGTTCTTTACAGAAATGGGCGCTGGCTAAGATCTGTGCTGCACAGGGTCATCCTATGAGAAGAATGGAGTGGAACAAACTGACTAGTGGAGACATTATCTCTCCCAAACTCTGTTTGAACCTCAGAATCCCCCACGGGGCCAGATAATATAGTGCACAATACTCTCCTTGCACACAGCCTACCAGGGTTTGATCAGCAGAATCATGAATGGTTCCTGAGCACTGCCAGGAATATTCCTGAGCTCAGAGCCAGGAGTAAGCCCTGAGCATAGCCAGGTGTGGCCGGAAACCAAACCAAACCAAACCAAACCAAACCAAACCAAACCAAACCAAAACCAAACCAAACCAAACCAAACCAAACCAAACCAAACCAAACCAAACCAAACCACCGAAAGAAATAGAACCTCTCTCATGAAAGTAACTTTTTACCCAAAATACATTCAGAGGAGAGTCTCTCTGAGTCTTGCTGACGGGGCGGGCGCCTGGGGCTGTGGTAGAGCCCCAGGTCTCGGCAGAAGGTGGAACTACAACCCCCAGAAGTCCGAGCGGAACCGGAAGTAAACCGTCATTTTGAACTCTCACCCCCGCCTGTCTGCATCTCAGGTAGAGTCTCTGGGGTGCGGGCTGGCCGGGCGGGCGCCTGAGGCTGTGGTAGAGCCCCAGGTCTCGGCAGAAGGTGGAACTACAACCCCCAGAAGTCCGAGCGGAACAGGAAGTAAACCGTCATTTTGAACTCTCACCCCGGCCTGTCTGCATCTCAGGTAGAGTCTCTGGGGTGCGCGGCTGGCAGGGGGGGTGGCCGCCTTATGCGGCCGCTTATTATTACTAAAACTAGGAAATTCAACACCAAGGGTAGGTAATACCCTCAAGAAAAAAAGAAACAGTACACTAGAGGAATCTATCCCTGAACACCGCAACACCATGGGGAAAACAACGCAGATCCCCAGCTCGAAGAACAGATGAAGGAATTGACCGTGAAGAATCAAAAAGAATACAGATATGCATGATCACTCTGACAATGAAATTAGAGAGGAAATTGGTAGGATGTTTAAGGAGCTCAACGAAAAAATTGAGCAGATGTCCAATAAAATACAGGAGAACATAAACGAAGCAGTTGAAAGGGCAGTCAATAAACTACGGGAGGAAATGAGAGCAGAAATGAGAACCATGCAAAGAGAAATATTATCACTTAAAAAACTCAGTAGATGAAATGAAAACACAATCGGGGCTCTCAACAGTAGGATGACAGCAGCGGAAGAGAGAATCAGTGAGACTGAAGATGAGCTGCAGAAAGCACTCAGAGAACTACATAAGATGGAAAAAGATCGGAAAATGGATCAGCAACGGAACAGAGAACAATGGGATGAAGCCAGGCGGAACAACATAAGAAGCATCGGAGTCCCAGAGGGACAGGAAAGTAACCCCAAGGAAATTAAAACAGTTAAAAACATCCTGGCTGAAAAGTTCCCCGAAGTTAAAGGATGAAGGCATCCAGATCCAAGAAGCCTGACGCGTACCAGCAAGAAGAGACCCCAATAGAAAGACCCCAAGACACATCCTAGTCAAAGTAATGGATACCATAGACAGAGACAGAATTCTTCAGGCAGCAAGATCAAAGAAGGAAATTGTGTACAAAGGAGCATCCATTCGACTTTCAGCAGACTTCTCAGAAGACACCCTCCAAGCCCGAAGGCAGTGGTGGGATATAGTAAAAAAAAACTTAATGAAATGAATGCCTCAGCAAGAATTCTTTATCCAGCTAAACTCTCACTCAGATTTGAAGGACAGATATACAACTTCTTGGATAAACAACAGCTTAGGAACTTTTGTAAAATCAAAACCAACCTTAAAAGAAGGACTGAATGATCTACTATAAGATGAGACATAACCCAAAAGAACAACCAACCTACACAGAAAGATGGCACAAAATCCCATGACAATAATATCTCTCAATGTCAATGGTCTAAATGCACCAGTTAAGAGACACAGAGTGGCAAAATGGATCACAAAATTGAATCCGATATTCTGCTGCCTTCAAGAAACACACCTGAACAATCGGAGCAAAGACAGGCTCAAAATAAAAGGCTGGAAAACAATCCTTCACTCAAACAACCCATCCAAAAAGGCTGGGGTAGCCATACTGGTATCTGACAACATAGACTTCAGGCTGAAGAAGGTCAGAAGGGACAGTGAAGGTCACTTGTTAATAGTCAAGGGATGCATATATCAGGAAGAAATCACGCTATTAAACATATATGCACCCAACGAGGGGCCAGAAAAATACTTTAAACAACTACTAATAGACTTCAAAGAAGATATTGACAGCAACACAATTGTAGTTGGAGACTTCAACACTGCTCTATCAACCCTGGATAGATCAACAAGATTGAAACTTACCAAGGAAATACTGGCCCTAAAAGAGGGAGATGGAAGAAAGAGGGCTGGTAGACATATACAGGACATTTCATCCCCAAAAAGCTGAATACACTTTCTTCTCCAGTGCACATGGAACATACTCAAAAATAGATCACATGCTGAGCCATAAATCATACCTCCATAAAATCAAGAAGATAGAAATTGTGCCAACTATTTTTTCAGACCATGATGCACTGAAAATAGAAGTTAATTGTACATAAAAACGGAGACCAATACCAAGTACCTGGAAACTAAACAGCTCACTGCTGAACAACCAGCAAGTCATAAAAGAAATCAAAGAGGAAATCCAAAGATTCCTTGAAACAAATGAGACTGAAGACACGAATTACCAGAACTTGTGGGATACAGCAAAAGCAGTGTTAAGAGGCAAGTTCATAGCTCTTCAGGCATTCATCAGAAAAGAAGAAAAGGCCATCATAAACAGTCTGACTTCACAACTTAAGATCTTAGAGAGTGATCAACAAAAGGAGCCCAACCCAAGCAGAAAGAAAGAAATAATAAAACTTAGAGCAGAAATCAATGAGATGGAATGTCAAAAAAACAATCCAGAAGATCAACGAAACCAAAAGCTGGTTCTTTGAAAAAATAAACAAGATTGACAAACCACTTGCAAGACTTGTAAGAAAAGGAAAAAGAGAGAACCCAAATAAATAGAATCAGAAATGAAAACGGAGACATCACAACTGAAAACACAGAAATTCAAAAGATCATCAGAGATTACTATGAGAGCCTGTATGCCACTGAAACAAGAGAACCTAGAAGAAATGGACAAATTCCTGAATTCCTATAGCTTCCCAAGTCTGCAACAAGAAGATTTGGAATACCTCAACAAACCTATCTCCATCGAGGAAATAGAATCGGTAATCAAAAGTCTCCCCAAACACAAAAGCCCAGGCCCAGATGGATTCACCAGTGAATTCTACAAAACCTTTAAAGAGGACCTACTCCCAATTCTTTTTTAAGCTCTTCCAGCAAATTGAAGAAACAGAAATACTCCCAAATAGCTTTTACGAGGCACATATCACCCTGATACCCAAAACAGACAAAGATGTCACAAAAAAGGAAAACTACAGACCAATCTCCCTGATGAATACAGATGCTAAGATCTTCAACAAAATACTAGCAAATAGAATCCAAAGAGTCATCAAAAAGATTGTACACCATGACCAAGTGGGATTCATCCCGGGAATGCAAGGATGGTTCAACATCCGCAAGTCAATCAACATAATACATCATATCAACAAAAAGAAAAATAAAAAACATATGATCATATCAATAGATGCAGAGAAGGCATTTGACAAGATTCAACACCCGTTCATGATGAAAGCTCTCCGTAAAATGGGGATTGAAGGAACCTTCCTCAAGATAATCCAGGCCATCTACTACAAGCCCACAGCGAGCATCATTTTCAATGGGGAAAGACTGAAAGCCTTCCCCTTAAGATCAGGGACAAGACAAGGCTGCCCACTCTCACCACTTCTATTCAATATAGTACTGGAAGTACTTGCCATAGCAATCAGGGAAGAAAAAAGACATTAAGGGCATCCAGATAGGAAGGGAAGAAGCAAAGTTATCACTATTTGCAGATGACAAGGTATTATACCTGGAAAACCCAAAACTCTCTACCAAGAGGATCCTAGAAATAATACATTCTTATAGTAGAGTAGCAGGGTACAAAATCAATACCCAAAAAGTCAATGGCCTTCCTATATGCAAACAGCGAAAGAGAAGAAAGGGACATTAAAGAAACTATCCCATTCACAATTGCACCATAGAAAATCAAATACCTAGGAATCAGTTTGACAAAGAATGTAAAGGATCTCTACAAAGAAAACTACAAAACGTTACTTCAGGAAATAAAAGAAGACCTGAGGAAATGGAGACACATTTCCTGCTCATGGATTGGAAGGATTAACATTATCAAAATGGTAATACTCCCTAGAGCTTTATACAGATTCAATGCGGTCCCTATAAAGATACCCATGATGTTCTTCAAAGAAATTGAACAAACACTCCTGAAATTTGTATGGAATAATAAAACCCCACTGAATAGCTAAAGCAATCCTTGGGAAAAAGAAGATGGGAGGTATCACTTTCCCCAACCTCAAGCTCTACTACAGAGCAGTTGTAATTAAGACAGTGTGGTATTGGTATAGAGACAGACCCGTAGACCTATGGAATAGAACTGAGTATCCTGAAACGCACTCACAAATATACAACCACTTAATCTTCGATAAAGGAGCAAAAAATATTAAGTGGAGCAAAGAAAGCCTCTTCAACAAATGGTGCTGGGAAAACTGGGCAGCTACATGTAAAAAAAATGAACTTAGACCTTCTTCTAACGCCATGCACAAAAGTCAGATCAAAATGGATTCTAGATCTCGATATCAGACATGAATCTATAAGGTCCATCGAAGAAAACACAGGAGAAACGCTCTATGACATCGAAACGAAAAGTATCTTTAAAGACGACACACCACTGACCAAGCAAATGGAAGCAAAGATAAACAAATGGGATTATATAAAATTGAAAAGCTTCTGCACCTCAAAAGAAACGGTGACCAAGATACAAAGACAATCCACAGAGTGGGAAAGGATATTCACCCAATACCCATCTGACAAGGGGTTAATATCCAGGATATATCAGGCACTGGTAGCACACCACAAGAAGAAAACAGCCAACCCCATCAAAAAATGGGGAGAAGAAATGAACAGAAGCTTCCAAAAAAGAAGAAATTCGAATGGCCAAAAGGCATATGAAAAAGTGCTCTTCATCTTTAATCATCAGGGAGATGCAAATCAAAACAACAATGAGGTACCATCTCACCCCACAGAGACTGGCACACATCCAAAACAGCAAGAACAACCGGTGCTGGCGTGGATGTGGGGAAAAAGGGACTCTCATCCACTGCTGGTGGGAGTGCCGACTGGTCCAGCCCTTTTGGAAAACAATATGGGCATTCCTCCGAAAGCTAGATATTGAGCTCCCATTTGATCCAGCAATAGCACTCCTGGGAATATACCCTAGAGACCGAAAAACACATAGCAGAAACACTATCTGTACTTCTTTATTCATCTCTGCGCTATTCACTATAGCTAGAATCTGGAAACAACCTAAATGCCCGAGAACAGAGGACTGGCTAAAGAAACTGTGGTTCATCTACACTATGGAATACTATGCGGCTGTCAGAAAGGATGAAATTATGAAATTTACCTGCAAATGGATGGACATGGAGTCTATCATGCTGAGTGAAATTAGTCAGAAGGAAAAGGACAGATATAGAATGACTGCATTCATTAATAGGATATAGATACCAGTGTTTTAATAAATATGGGAAATGGTAATGGCAGATTAAAACTCACCATTGAATATACACAAAGAGACTTAAGTGATAAACTCTAAATATCTGCAGGGCTAGCCACAATGTAAAATAAGAGGGAGAGAGATGCAGAGACAGAGAGAGAGAGAGAGAGAGAGAGGAAACTGGGGTACCTGCTATTAAGGCGGGTGGGGGACGGAAGGGGGAGGGGTACATTGGTGGTGGAAATGGGGCACTGGTGGAGGGATGGGTGCTGGAATACTGTATTACTAAGAACCAATTATGAACACCTTTGTAATTGTATGTTTCCACGGTGGTATAATAAAAAAATTAAAAAAAAATACATTCAGGGTTACGAGAGTTTTTCTGTGTTACAACCAGACTTTGGAATTTCTGGAGAAGGTCCACAACTCAGAAGTTTTTATGTTCAATTATTTCACAAAACAAAGATCCTCATCCTGAGGATAGATCATCCCACGTCAGGAGTTGAGTTTAAATCATTGTCAAAAGAAGAAATGGAATTGAACTGAAAATCCAAGTAGTCTAAGAACTGCAGTTTTTACAACTCAGTCACAGCAGCCTCAAATGATAGGTTTCCCTGCATTTCCTCGGGCATCTGACCTCCTCGGGCATTTGAAGAAACACCATGATCACAGAGATTGGAATGGACTTTTATCTCCAGCTTGCAGTCTGTTTCCCCCCACTTTTTTTTGGTAACACCCAGCAATGCTCAGGGATTACTCCTGGCTCTGCACTCAGAAATACATCTGGTGGTGCTCTGGGGACCAGATGGGTTGCCAGGGATTGGGTCTGGGTTGGTTGCATGCAAGGCAAATACCCTACCTGCTATACTATCACTCTAGCCCTGGCTTGCATAGTTTGTAGGTGAGAACTGTTGAAAATGTTAATCAGTGTACAGCAACTAGAAAAAAAATACTAGAAACGCTAGTTCAGACAGTCACAGTTAGTAGAAAAATTTTAGGATTTACTCCACTTTATAAGCAAAAATATTTGGGGGCCAGGGAGATCATACTTGGTGATGCTCAGGGATTACTCTTGGCTCTGCTGTCAGTATTCACCCATGTCAGCATTCACCCTTGGTGGTGCTCCAGGGATTACTGAGCTCTGCTGTAAGTATTCACCCATGGTGGTGCTCAGGTGGCCATATGGGGTGCCCAGGGATCGAACCTGGGTCAGCTGCATGCATGGGGCCCTTATCCACTGTACTATTTCTCTGGCCCCAGTTATTTATTTATTTATTTATTTATTTATTTATTTATTTATTTGCCTTTTGGGTGACACTTGATGATGCTCAGGGGTTACTCCTAGCTATCTACTCAGTAATTAATCCTGATGATGCTTGGCAGACTTTGGGATGCTGGAGATCAAAGCTGGGTCAGTCGCTTGAAGAAAAATGCTCTATCCACTGTACTATTGCTCTGGGCCCCAAGACCCCCAGTTAAAAAAAATTAAGAGAACCAGAATCTGATCTTCACAAAAACCCTTCATAATTAGAGTGACAAATTAAGTTTATTTCTAATAAACATAATCAATTATTTTTGTACTATTACAGTAAAAACAGATACATTTATGTAGATTTCTTTAACTTGCAATGTTAGATTGAAAATCAAATTAAAACAAGATGGCTTCTCTGAGGGAGATTGTCATATTTTCCAAACTGTAATCTTCAAGCCAGTCTGATTTAGTTAGTTTAATCCCAAAGAGTCTTTCTATGCTTCATGGAAGAGGAGGAGAGTCATACTTTCCATGTGGTTGGAGTCCGTCTTGTGATACATTGCTCAGCTAACTATATCTTCTTAGTCCTCAGGCTCTCCCATGTTCCAGCCCCAGTAGTGCTCCTGTAACCATTTGTCTTCCCGTTGTTCATCGATTTGCTTGAGTAGGCACTGGTAATATCTCCATTCATTGGGAATGAGGTCCATTATTGTTACTGTTTTTGGCATATCGAATACACCATGGGTAGCATGCCAGGCTCTGCCATGACTCTGGGTTCATCCCAGGAGGCCCAATCTTTTTCTATATCAGACCATCAACCATCCAGGGTCCACAGGGCAGAGCCCTGGGTGTAGGGCAAGCCTATCTCCTGTCTGCCACCTGCTAACACAGCTGGGCACCTCGAGGGGCAGGCACAAAAGGACTTCTGGACATTAAGGAATAAGGCCAAAGTTTTAGGGAAACTGAGGGCTTTAGTTCAACTAGTATGACAAATACCTGGGGTTTAAAAATAAAACATTATTTGCCATTAGGATCTACCTTTAATGCTTGATTTTGGGATTGTCACCTTGCCAGCAGACTGGCAGATTTGAAAACTTTTTCTCTTTGTTGAGGCCAATTTTCAAGTAGTATTATGTGTTATGTTCCCCCAAAAGTCTCAATAGTATAATCAGTTCCAAATTATCTACTACAAAGAGAAAGGATCTCTCTGTGTTTATGCAAACAACATGTTGCTGTGAAGTATTTAAAAACTCTAAATGTGTCAAGAAGGGACAAAAGTGAATGTTTCAGTTCTGTTATGAAAACAATTTACTAGGTGTCTGTATCAAAACAATATTTATTCTTAAATAGTCCATTCAGTCCCTGTTTGAAAATCTTGATCTCTTGAAATTCCTGGACAGTTTTTCCACGAAATCTGTAATTTTATCTTCAGTTCTATGGCAAGTCTATATTCTGAAGTATCTGTCTAGGTCTTTTCCCTACCATGGGTTTTCTGATCACAAGGCATTAAAAACAGTTCTGAAAATGACAAAAATCTTTAGAATCCTCATAATTAAGCAATTAAAAATTCACTGCATTCCCGTTCATCATCGATTGGCCTCGAGAGGGCACCAGTAACATCTCCATATGTCCTGTCTCATGCTAGTAGAGCCCAAGGGCATCTGCTTGCTCTAGGAACATAAAGAGCCTCAAACCATTCCATAAGATCATGGGAATGAGGTCTAAAATTGTTACTGGTATTTGGCATATCAAATACGACACGGGTAGCTTGCCAGGCTTTGCCGTGAAGGTAGCATACTGTTATAGTTATCTCTAAGTCCAGCATTTATTGATGAACAGCGCGGCCACTTGTGGTCGCGCAAGCTGGGGCTGTAATAGGCTGGTCTGCTTGCTGGGTTGAGTTCTGACGAGAGGGAAGTCCAGATGTGGAAAATGGAGGCCCTCATGGAGTGGGGGGGGTCGTCTGGCTTGTTGCGAGGCTCTTCTGGGGTGGTGGGCCAGGGCTAGAACCCTCCATCCCTCCCAGGCGCCTTTGTGAGCGGCTGGGCACAGGGAGCCAAGTCCTCATAACCAAGCCACATGTGAGAACCCTTCTCCCCGGGGGTCCCCCCACCCCACCTCGAGGTCTGCTCAGGGACAATTTTTAATTTTATTATTTTTTTATTATACCACTGTGAAATATCACTTGTATCACTTCCCATTATTCATTGATTTGCTAGAGCGGGCACCAGTAACATCTCCATACGTCCTTTCACATGCTAGTGTAGCCCAAAGGCATATGCTCGCTTCAGAAACATAAAGAGCCTCAAACTATTCCATGAGGTCATGGGAATGAGGTCTATAATTGTTACTGGAGTTTGGCATATCAAATACAACACGGGTATCTTGCCAGGCCCAGGTGAAATATACAGTTGTTGCAGGACACCTAAAAGCCTAGGCCTCTGCATCTGCCCTGGATTGCCTCCTGCAGGTCAATTCATAGATAGGGGGGTAGTCTGAATGTGGCAGTCTTATCTGACCATGTATTCTGTACTGGCTGGTATAAATATTCTCTCATGCTACCACAAGCATCGTGAGGCTCATATTTGGGTTTCAGCCATACAGTGTTCCAGCACCCATCCCTTCACCAGTGCCCATTTTTCACTACCAATATCCCCTGATTCCCCCCTCCCCTTGCCTATGTCTATGGCAGGCAATTTTCACTTCTCTCTCTCTCCTACTCTTACACATTGTGGCTTGCAATACTTATTATGGCCTGCTCTTCAAACTGTGTTCTCCCTTGAACACGTATCTCACTTGCTTGTCTTGATGTTTCTTTGCTTCCCTGTTTTGCTCTGGAGAAGCCTGTGTTCTCTCTCGAGCATTTAGTTGTCCCTACTCTCTCACATTTGCTTGCTTGCTCTCTCCCTCTCTTCTCTTACACATTGTGCACTGCAATATATATGTTTAGAAGTTATCCAGCGTATCTTTTTGCCTATATTCAATTCTCAGTTCTAGGCTGATTTTATCATTTTTGATGATTATTAGCACACTGTTCCCTTCTCTGTCTTACCAAACCCCTGACTCCCACACACTTATGGTAGATTCCACTTTTGAACGAGACCTCCTGATTCATGTTTTGCCTGACCTTGGATATTGGTATCATAATGTATATGTATGTACCTGCTCTAGCAAATATATATGTATGTGTGTGTATGTATGTATATATATATATATATATACATATAACATATTGCTCTTTTACGTAAGTTTACTTAACTTGGAAGTTCCACTGATATTGGACCCCCTTACAATAGTTAAAATTATTGCAAGACCAGATTGGGTACTTTCACTATTTAGATCACTATCACTATCACTATCTTCCCGTTCATCTTCTATTTGCTAAAGGGCACCAGTAATATCTCCATATGTCCTGGCTCATGCTAGTAGAACCCAAAGGCATCCGCTTGCTCCAGGAACATAAAGAGCCTCAAACGTTATATTAGGTCATGGGAATGACCCGACCCAATATAAATGTTACTGGTATTTGGCATATCAAATACGACCACGAGCAGCTTAATAGGAACTAATTCTGGTTAATAAATACGTATATGATAAAAAATGTGTTTTCACTTATGACTTTACAGACTTGCCTTTTTCAATCTAAACTACTGCATTTAAAAACCAGTTTTCATTCGTCCAAAGTATCTCAGACTATATGCAGTTTTGGACCAGATCTTACAGCAATTTCATCCAGAAGCAAAGTAAAAGTAGGGGAGACATTCAAATGCATATTCTGACAAAGTCTCTTACTTCTCGTCAAAATTTCAGATACTAGTAAAAGAAAATATTTGAACTGCTAATATTTATTTTTTAAAACACAAGATTTTCCTTTGATTAAATTTCAATGCTCTGTACTTCTGTTTCAAGTTTTCTCCTTAAAATATATTAAATAATACCTTCATCGGTAACACAAAGACAGAGAATAATTCCTAGCTGTACCTGGATTTTTGTTTATAAGAAAGAGCCTACAGCTATTCGGATCAAGGAATCCAACCCAGTTCTTGTTAATCAAGAAAAAATAAAACTTAATACAATCTTATGACTTTACATCATGAAGGTGACTGCAAAAGCTTTCATAGAAGGTAGTCTGAGAATTCTTATCTCACTTTCATGTTGTTCCTAAACCTTAATCAGCTCACTACAACTTTTTTTCTTTTGTACAAGGTTATAAACTTAGCTCACTGTTTGAAACTCAAGAGAGTCCTTTGTAGCCTTTGGAACCTTAAGATCTAATCTGTTCTCAGATGTTAAATCACTTTTCTGGCCACTATAGTTTTATATTGTTTGCTTACTTTTTAAATTAATCTTATCTTTTCCCAATAGTAAATTTAGGTGGAAAACTCCAAGTTTCTTTTCCATAAGCCCATAAGAAGTTTAGAAATCTTTCAAATTAATTATTTTTATTTTATTACACAAACATACACACACATAGACACAGACACAGATACACATACATATATTATTGATTCATCATGAGATACCCAGTTACAAAGTTGTTAATGATTAGGTTTCAGACATACAATAGTCTAACACCCGTCTCTCCTTCATGGTTTTGCAATACAGGTACTGAAAGGTTATTGTGTATATCCCTTTAACCACTTTCAGCACTCAGTTCTTATCCAGAGTGATCATTTCTAAGTATCATTGTCAATAGCAGTTTCTTCTGTGTTGTAACTTCTCTCCCACTTCCACTTGTGGCAAGCTTCCAACCATGGACCAGTCCTTCTGGCTTCTTTTATATTATCCTTGGGTATTAGTCTCAAACTATGTCATATATATATATATATATATATATATATATATATATATATCTGCATATACCATCACTGAGTGCAGTCTATGTCTGTCCCCCTCATACTGACTCATTTCACTTATCATGATACTATCCATGTGTATCCATTTATAAGCAAAATTTCATGACATCATTTTCCCGGTGACTGCATAGTGTAGATGCATTGTGTAGATGTGTCATAGTTTCTTTATCCAGTCATTTGTTCTCAGGCAGTCAGGTTGTTTCCAGATTCTAGCTATTGTGAACAATCACAAAGATACAAAGACAGCCCACAAAGATACAAAGACAGCCCACAGTATGGGAAAAGTAATTTACTCGTTATGCATCTGAAAAGGGGTTAATATCAAAGAAATATAAGGCACTGATAGAGCAAGGTTTTTTCACTGTATCACTGTCTTCCCATAGATCATGCTCAAGTGGGCACCAATAACATCCCAATATGTCCTGTCACATGCGAGATAGCCCAAGGGCATCTGCCTGCTCCAGGAACATAAAGAGCTTCAAGCCATTCTGTCAAGTCATGGGAATGAGGTCCATAATTGTTACTGGTATTTGGCATGTCAAATACGACACGGGTAGCTTGCCAGGCTCTGCCATGTGGGTGGGATTCTCTTGCAGTCACGTCAAAACTTGAGCATTTATTGATGAACTGCGTGGCCGCAAAGTGCGAGCTGGGCTGTGATCAGCTCCTCTGCTGGGTGGAGCTCTGAGGAGAGGGAACTCCAGATGTGGATAATGGTGGTCCCTCATGGTGGGGGTTCCTCTGGCTTCTTGCAAGGCTCTGCTGGGGTGGCAGGCCAGGGCTAGAACCTGCCATCCCTCCTGGACTCCTCGTGATCAGCTGGGCACAAGGAGAGCAAGTAGCAGCTCTGCACCGTGTGTGTGAGTCTCTGGATTGGCATACCTGGGCTGGGCTTGAAAAAGACTGCTGCAGGGTGGGTAGTTTCTTTAAAAGTAGCAAGTAGCTGATCCAGGATCAATCTCTGGTACCCCATACAGTCCCTGGAGTCCAATTAGGAGTGATTCCACAGTGCAGAAGCAGGAGTAAGCTTTGAGCACATTTATTAGGTTTTGATCTTGAACACTTTATAGAGATACTTGTGCTTTCTGCAACCTGTAATCTTTGGGGGAACAGAAAAGATGTTGATTGAGCGTAGCCTCCCATTAGCAGCATTCTTCAAAAGTAACCTGGGCCGGATTTAAAAAAAGACTGCTGGAGGGTGGATCTCGATGAGCCGGGCTGTGATAGGCTGGTTTGCTGGGCGGAGTTCTGATGAGAGGGAAGTCGGATGTGGAAAATGGAGGCCCTCATGGAGTGAGGGGTCATCTGGCTTTTTGCGAGGCTCTGCTGGGGTGGCGGGCCATTGCTAGAACCCACCATCCCACCCAGGCACCTCGTGAGTGGCTGGGTACAGGGAGGAGCCAGTAGCAGCTCTGCCCCATGTCTGTGAGCAAGGTTTTTTACAAGAAAAAAATAAAACCCCACAAAAAAATGGGAAAAGCAAACAAAACTCTCTCAAGGAAGAAATACAAATGAACAAAAGGCATGTGAACAAATGCTCTCTATCACCAATCATCAGGGAGATGCAAATCAAAACAGCAATGAGATATCGTCTCACAGCACAGAGACTAGCACACATCAAAATGAGCAAGAACAAGCAGTGCATGGATGCCAGGAGAAAGGACTTTAATTAATTGTTGGTAGGAATGCCAATTGGTCCAGCCTCTTTGGAACATGGGCATTCCTCATAAAATTAGAAATTGTTACAATCCAGAATACCTCTTCTGGGAATATATCCTAGAGTCTCTGAAACACAATGCAGAAAAGCCATCTGCACTTCTCTGTTCTTCCAACTTAACTGTGATCCAACAAATTGATAAATATTTTTTATTTACCCAACAGATGCAAAATTCATCAACCATAAGACAGGGCAAAAGGAAAAAATAATCATATTAAGTTTTCACTATGTTTTAGAGCCCAAAAGGCTATTAGACCTAAAATTTTTGCTGTTTTTTGACTTTCCTTCTAATTAACAGAGAAGACAGAGCCTGGATCCCACAACACATAAAGAAAAACATGCAAATAGCTTTCTAAGCCTAAAATCACAGCACATAGATAGCATCAACTGTTGCAGGACTCCTAAGGGCCGCTGCATCTGCTCTGGATTACCTCCTGCAAATCACTTCGTAGATAAGGGGGTAGTCTAAATGTGGCAGTTTATCTGACCATGTATGCTGTACTAGCTGGTATAAATATTCTCCCAAGCTGCCACAATCATCGTGGGACTAGCTAGATCTTACCAGCATATTAGTCTGGCCACGCTGGACCCCTAAGTAATTAGACCAGAGAGAAATGCTGTTTGCTTCCAAGTAAACAAGCATGGCTCCCTGATATACTCAAAGGCAACTAAAATATAAAACCACAATGAAGTAGAAGAGACTTGTGAAGGCTTGGAGAAATATTTAACTGGCATTAGTATTAGTCTTTGGTACAGAGACATGCCATCTCAGAAACCCCCTTCTCTACCCTATAAAGGCATTTCCAGGCATATCTTGGCTCAAAACATTAGCATACTAAAGGGCCTAGGTGAGGTGCATGGAGGGATTACCTAAGGGCATTTGACCCTC
Source organism: Cryptotis parvus (assembly GCA_021461705.1). Taxonomy (NCBI): domain Eukaryota; kingdom Metazoa; phylum Chordata; class Mammalia; order Eulipotyphla; family Soricidae; genus Cryptotis; species Cryptotis parvus. The sequence continues at coordinate 24,090 of JAJIBD010031466.1, forward strand.
CCTGCTTTCCATAACAGTGGGAGGAAGGTCTGAGTGGCAGGGGTATAAAACTAGCCTGTTTCCTTTCTCCCGCGCTTCTTTGTGGGCTCTCTCTTTGTGAGTGCTCACCCTTTTTGGAAGTCTTGTCTTCTCCTTTTACAAGGCCTTTACACGTGGTGGCCGCCATCTTGGCCTACACGTGGCTGGGGTTCTAGCCTGGAATCCTAAGCACCGGGCTTTTTCTTTTGCTGATTTGTATGCCTGAACCTGTGATAAGTAAAGCCTTTTAAAACTGCATCGGATTCCTGAGTTTTCATCCATTTCTCGCCCGGCCGGAGGTAGAAGGGAACTCACTTCCCGGCACTGTCGGGGGACCCCAGCGGCACACCCCGACAATCAACAAAAATAGTATGTGAATAAAGCAGGCAGCCTTTTCCAAAGGTATGGAGTTCATGGAGTGGGAAGAGAACTACCAAAGTTTTAGCTAGGGACACGGTTGTTTCTACAATTTCTAGAGTACACATTGCTCTGCTCTCAGCAATGATTCAGCTAAACCTGTCGATTAAGAAAATTGGATGGAAACATCATAGTTCCAGACTCTTCTGGATTCAACCTTCCAGAGTTCTTACTCTTAGGCCTCTGCAACTCACAGACACCAAGAGTCAGACAGAAGGCTTAATAAAGAGATTTTTTGGGACAGGAAAGAAAGAGACTGATTAGGACAGAAAGGAGCTCAGCACTGAGGGCTGAGGGTTTGCCCAAAGCCACTGGAACCTTTGTCTTTTATGTACTCTGAGACCCTACTCTTGTCTTTTTTTAATTTATTTTTTGCATTATTTAAACACCATGATTTACAAAGTACAAAGATTTTCACAATACAGTTGTTAGTGACATTCATTGTTCAACACCAATCTCACCACCCCAAAGACCCTGATTTCCAACCCACCCCCCCATCCCCATGCCTATTCCTCTACCAGCACAAATTATATTGACCATTATAGATCATGTATGGGAATGATATTGATAAAGCCATAACTTTTTTTCTGGGTCATTGTGTATGATTCTGGCCCATATGTGTACTTGCATTCACTTTCTGAATTTCTAGAATGTAGTGGGTTTCTACTGGTCAACCCGAACTCCCAACCACTGAACCTATAGACAACACTTATTTCAAATTTTTCTCAGTCTCTGTTTGAGCCTGGCCTAAGCATATACTGAATTATCTATTCTATATTGCTTGTTGGAGATAATTCTCTAAATATGGTCAAGGAATATATTCTTGGAAGAAAGTAGATGAAGATCATTAAATCTTACAATGGATCCATTGGGCCATTTCAGCACACTGTAAGAAATTACTGATATGTTCCCACAGAACAGGTGGGTTCTAAACCTGGCCTTCCACCCCAGAAGAGCCTCGCAAGAAGTTAGAGGACCCCCCCACACCATGAGGGCAGCCATTTTCCACATCCGGATTCCCTCTCATCAGAGCTCCACCCAGCAGAAGAGATGATCACAGCCCGACTTGTCACAGACCCACCCTGCAGCAGTCTTTTTTCAAGCCCAGCCCAGAGGCTCACATACACAGGGCAGAGCTGCTACCCGCTCTCCCTGTGCCCAGCTGATCACGAGGTGCCTGGGAGGGAAGGTGGGTTCTAACCCTGGCCCATCAACCCAGAAGAGCCTCGCAAGAAGCTAGAGGACACCCCCCACACCATGAGGGCTGCCATTTTCCACATCTGGACTTCCAACTCTTCAGAGCTCCACCCAGCAGAAGAGTTGATCACAAGCCCGGTTCACCAATAAATGCTCGAGATTAGAGGTGACTACAAGAGTATCCCTACCTGCATGGCAGAGCCTCGCAAGCTGCCTGTGTCATATTTGATATGTCAAATTCCAGTAATAATTATAGACCTCACATTCCCATGACCTGATAGAATGGTTTGAGGTTCTTTATGTTCCTGGAACTAGCAGATGCCCTTGGGCTACACTAGCATGTGACAGGACATATGGAGATGCTACTGGTGACCACTTGAGCAATTCGATGCTCAATAGGAAGACAAGTGAAGTGATACAAGTGATATTGCTTGTTGGAGCTAATTCTATAAATATGGTCAAGGAATATATTCTTGGAAGAAAGTAAATGAAGATCATTAAATATAACAATGGATCCATTGGGCCATTTCAGCCCACTGTAAGAAATTACTGATATGTTCCCACAGAACAGACATTGTGACTACACATTTGTGATTGTATGCCCCATACTCAATTCTATCAAATGTGATGGGATAACTGGCACACCAATATACCAGGCTTTGAGATATCATGTGGGCCATGGGGCAAGCCAGTAGCAGCTCTGCCATCTGTCTGCATCTCTGTATCATGGTCCATTGTCGTCAGTGCCAGAAGCAGTTCATGGGCATGTCCACCAGGCCCTCAGGAGGGATCAGAGGTGGGGGATTATCTTCATCTCCAGCCCCACAAAAGCCTGGTGAGTTTACCCACAGTGACCTGCCTACCTGGGTTTGAAATTGGCTTCTCTCTTGGATGGGGTTTGGATGAGCTGTGGAGTCCTGCATTAAAAGTGGCTTATCCTTTTTGGGAAGGATAAGCAGAACATTCTTGACATTTCAACCAGACATTCTGCCCTAACGTTATAGATAGATTTTTCTGTTCTCCAAAATTGAATTCAACTCCTAATTTCTTTGGGTTGGTCTTAGTTTGATTTTCCTTTCCCTCTTTGTTAACATATGATATTAGAGCTCAAAAATGTCAAACACACTTGTACATACACACACACACACTTCTATACATCTAGAGAGTGGCAGAGCTCATTAACCCCCCAAAATAAAGGCCACTTTTGCTATGCTATACTACTTACCTCCTCAAAAAAGTATCTGTCTGGTTTTAGAATCAAGCAAACAAGAGCACACTTCCAAAGCAGTGAGTTTTCTCACTGTGGATGTATTTACAATGAGTTGAATATTCATTGGAGGACATGGAGCGGGTATTAAAGCATTGAGTTGGTGGGGTGTGTGGAGATTTAACATGTACGAGAACATAAGCCAAACTTGCACCTGTTTCTCCATCCCCAGGATCCTCTATGACATTGTCTCTACCATGAGGGGAGTCATCATCTATGCACATAATGGAGGAAGCAAAGCCTCTGTGCCATGTAATTGTAAATGTTATCATGATGCAAGGCAATTTATCTTGCTGAAAATTTAAGTTGCATATGGGTAATACATTTTAATTTTATCCACAGAAGGAAGCTTCTGAAAATCAACAATGTCAGTTTTAGAGAAAAACAAATATCCATTAGCTTTGAAGAAACTCTTCAAAGGGAGAGATAAGCAGATATTGAGTTGAAATTTAAGATTCTTTTTACGGATTGAATGTTTGTATTCCCCTTCATAAATTTGTATGTTGAAACCTTAAGTCCCAAGATGATGCTATTTGGAGGCGAGACCATTGGAGATAATTGGATTTAGATGATGTCATGGGGATGGAGTTCCCCACAATAGTATTAGTGCCCTTAAAGATGACAGAGTCCAGATCTTTCTCTCTTTACATTGTGAGCCTAAGGACAGAGCGTGACAATCTGCAAGCTAGGATGCCATTCCTTACCAAGAATGAAATCTGCTGGCAGGCTGATCTTAGCCTATTTAAACTCTAGAACTGTGATTAAGGAATGACGGTTATTTAAATCTTTTGGTATAGTTTGGCCAAAACTTACTTGGGGTGTGTTTGTGATGAAAACCTTTGAGTTTTAGTGATTCTCTGAGAAGTAAATCTAGAGTAAAGGCAGTGGGAATTTCTGAACCTCAGACTAACTCTATGAAACCTGGGTGTCCACCAGGCAGAACTATCTCAGCATTTGGAACTGTAACCTGGCTTGACTCAATGTACGTTCAGGCTCAACCCCTAGTTCCCAGGGAAACATGCAGAAGTATTGCCAAATGACAAGGATTAACGAAGGTGCTGGTTTTGCAGAGCTTAGATTGGAACTAGAATTAGATGTCCCTGTATCTCTTCAGCTTTTTGCAAAACTCCAAGGCATTTGCTTTTTGTTTATTTTGTGTAACAAACAATTCACAGAAAAGAGGAAACTAAGAATGTAGTGTCAGAGCAGAGAAACATTTACAGCAGAAAATGGGGCTGAGCAACATCACAGCAGATAGGGCATTTGCCTTGCATGTGGCAGACCGGATCGATCCCCGGCATCCCATATGGTCCCCTGAGCACTGCCAGGAGTAATTCCTGAGTGCAGAGCCAGGAGTAACCCTGGAGCATTGCCGGGTGTGACCTAAAAAGATAAAAAAGGAAAAAAATGTGGAAAAGTCCATTTTGGGGTACAATCAGAATCTCTCAGACGAGGAATCATCTGATACACAGGAGAACAGCCCCTTATGATTACATCCTGACTTATTATAGATCTGGGAATCCTTAAATCTTAGTGGGAAACTCAGTATCTTTATTTCACTCTATTTCAAAACTCTGAGACCGGCATCCCAAGAACAAAAGGAATCTCAAGACGGAAGTATTATTTAAATTCTGGAGAGGGTTTGTAATTGGAGAAACAATGTACGGCTGTTGGGAGAGTTCTGTATTCAGTACTTGCGAAATGAAATGGCAGTGACAATAGGAAATATAAATTGAAAGGTCGCATGTTTAAATATTAGGTATTCTGTAGCCATATTTAGATTCACAAAACCTAAAACCTCTCCATCATGCACTATGTGACTGAGTTATGGGTATTTGTATGCAACAAGATAAATTCTCCTCCAATCTCTGAGTCAGTGGAATGACATTGGCTGGGAGAGGTTTCCAGCAAAAGAAGTTCCAGTTGTAATGGGCACCCATGTGCTGCAGATGTTTGTCGAGATAATGAGAGCCAAGGGATTAGACTTGGGGAGCTATTTCCCCCCCATCAAATTTATGTCACTCTCTTCCTCTAGACCCAGCCATGAGTTTCATTCACGTCTGAGAAATGCTGACTAACTCTGGGAAAATACATTGAGAAAGATCCTAGATCATGAAAGACAGACTTCCCCCAAGATGTTCAGGAGTAGCCTCAGGAGAAATTTTCCCACTGCCTTAACCCAGAAGAATGCAAATTGAGAAAGTTACTCAAATTTTCTTTTTTTTTAATTTGGAGTATACTTTTTATTAGAGAGATATATCTCCACAACAGGGAAACATTTATTATATGTTTTAAAGCATGTGATTGCCATCACATAGATTAATCTTTCCCTGCCATGATAGTTCCCAGTTCCCTTCCTGTCTTTTGAACTCCAGGCTCCTAACCAATACCTTAACTCAGAATATTTCTTATTTTACCTCATAAACTCTTTCTTTCATTTCCCATTGTTAGGCAATGGGAGATTGCCTTTTGGGGCTGGAGAGATAGCACAGAGGTTAAGACATCTGCCCCATATGTGTACTGATTTGATCCTAGTACCACATATGATAACCTAAGCACTGGCAGAAGTGATTCCTGAACAGAGAGCCAGAATGAATCCTGAGTACTTGCTAGGTGTGGCCCCAAACCAACACCACCATCCCCCCAAGAGTTTTATCCTGTTCTGTTTGACACTTATTTGACTGCTGACCAAGACTATTCTGAGATGAAGCCAGTGGAGCAGAGGCAAAAACACACAAGCCAAAAACACACAGCAGAAACACAATCCCCACTTTTATTTTCATAGCAGCACTATTCACAATAGCCAGAACCTGGAAACAACCAGTATGCCCGAGAACTGATGACTGGATAAAGAAACTGTGGTACATCTACACAATGGAATACTATGCAGCTGTCAGGAAAAATGAAGTTATGAAATTTGCCTATAAATGGATGGACATGGAAAGAATCATGTTGAGTGAAATTAGTCAGAAGGAAAGAGAGAGACATAGAATGACTGCATTTATTTGCATGGCATAAATATACCAGGTGATCTTAGCAAAAGTGGAAATTACCACAAGCGCGTGGGAGTCAGAGGTTAGGTAAAATAGAGAAGGGAACATGTGTGAATAAATGTCAAAAGGTCTGATACCAACATAGAACTGAGCATTAAATACAGACAAAAATGCAAATGATGACTTCTAAGTGTACATAGTGCAACCCACAATGTGTAGGAGAAGGAAGAGAGAGAGAGGGAGAGAGAGGGAGTTAAAGAACCTGCCATTTAGGCAGGATGTGGGAGGGGAGGAAATTGGGGACATGGGTGGTGGGTGATGGACACTGGTTTAGGGCGGGTGCTGGAGCACTGTGTGACCGAAACCTCCAAACGTGAACAACGTTGTAATTGTATATCTCACGGTGGTATAATAAAATGTTAAAAAAAATAAAGAAATGCATCCTAATGGGGTGTGGTATCTGAAGGCACAGTATGTCCCAAGGTCTGTTAAGATAGTTTATCACATGGAAGTCTTCTCGTGTTCATCCTGCATGCTCACTCCAATTAGAAGGATATTCTGAACAAAACTGACTAGTTGGTCCATAGTTGCACAGCCTTTTTTTATGAATATTTTATTATACCACCGTGAGATATGCATTTACAAAGATGTTCATGTTTGGGTTTCAGTCATACAGTGTTCCAGCACACATCCCTCCACCAGTGCCCATTTCCCATCACAAATGTCCCTGATTCCTTCCCCCTCCCTTAGCCTGCCTCTATGGCAGGTTCTTTATCTCTTTTCTCTCTTTTCTCTTTTCTCTCTTCCTTCTCTTACATGTTGTGGATTGTAATGCATACATTTAGAGGTTATTATGTGCATATTTTGCCTGTATTTAATGCTCAATTCTAAGTTGGTATTAGCACTTTTGACAATTATAAGCACACTGTTCCCTTCTCTGTCTTACCTAACCTCTGACTCCCACACGTTTGTAGTAATATCCACCCTTGACAAAACCTCCTGATCGTGTTTTGCCTGACTTTGGGTATTGGCATCATTATACATATATACATATATATGTATATATGTATATATACACAAACATCATTAAATATATATGTATAAACATCATATATATGTATATATAATGATGTTTTATTCATCAGAGAAGGGCATATACATGTATGTATATGCATATATATACACACACATACATGTATGTCATGAAATAAATGCAGTCATTCTAAATCTGTTTTTATCTTCTGGCTAATTTCACTCAACATGATCCTTTCCATGTCCATCCGTTTATAGGCAAAATCATAACTTCATTTTTTCCTAACAGCTGCATAGTATTTATTGTGTAGATGTACCAGAGTTTCTTTATCCAGATATCAGTTCTCGGGCACACTGATTGTTTCCAGATTCTGGCTATTGTGAAGAGTGCTGCTATGAACATAAAAGTGCGGATGGTGTTTCTGCTGTGTGTTTTTGGCTTCCTAGGTATATTCCCAGGAGTGGTATGGCTGGGTCAAATGGGAGCTCATTTATACTCTTTGGAGGAATGTCCATATTGTTTTCCAAAAAGGCTCTACCAGTCAACATTCCCACCAACAATGGATAAAAGTCCCCTTTTCCCAATGCCAGCACTTGTTGTTCTTGCTCTTTTGGAAATGTGCCAGTCTCTGTGGTGTGAGATGATATCTCATTGTTGTTTTGATTTGCATCTCTCTAATGATTAGTGATGATGAACAGTTTTTCATATGCTTTTGGCCATTCGAATTTCTTCCTGTTGAAGTCTCTGTTCATTTCTTCTCCCCCATTTTTTGATGGGATTGGCTGTTTTCTTCTTGTAAAGTTTTACCAGTGCCTGTTATATCCTGGATATTAACCCCTTATCAAATGGGTATTGGGTGAATATTCTTTCCCATTCTGTGGACTGTTTTTCTATCTTGGTCACTGTTTCTTTTTGAGGTGAAGAAGATTTTTAGTTTCATGTAGTCCCATATGTTTATCTTTTGCTTCTAGTTGCTTCATTAGTGTTGTTTCACCTTTGAAGATGCCTTTAGCTTCAATGTCGTAGAGGGTTTTTCCTATATTTTCTTTGACGTACTTTATGGATTCTGGTCTGATATTGCGACCAGAATTTTAATCTGATTTTTTGCATGGTGTTAAACAGAGGCCCAAATTCATTTTTTTTACATGTCATTCATTGCCCAGTTTTTCCCAGCACCACTTGTTGAAGAGGCTTTCCTTGCTCCATTTCGGACTCTTTGATCCTTATCAAAGATTGACTGATCATGTGTTTGAGGGTGGGTGTCAGGATACTCAACTCTATTCCATAGGTCCACAGGTCTGTTTTTATTCCAGTACCATGCTGCTTTAATTACTACTGCTTTGTAGTACAGTTGAAGCTAGGAAAGGTGATGCCTCCCATGTTCTTTTTCCCAAAGATTGCTTTATCTATAGGTGGGGGGGCTTATTTTTTCCCATACAAATTTCATGAGTGTTTGGTCAATTTCTTTGAAGAATGTCATGGGTATCTTTATAGGGACCACGTTGAATCTGTACAAAGCTCTATGGAGTATTGCCATTTTGACAACCTTGATTCTTCCCATCCATGAGCAGGGAATGTGTTTTCATTTTCTTGTGTCCTCTTTTTATTTCTTGAAGCAGTATCTTGTAGTTTTCTTTGTACAGGTCCTTTACACACTTGGTTAAGCTGATTCCTAGTTATTTGATTTTCCGTGGCATAATTGAGAATGGAATCATTTTCTCAATATCCCTTTCTTCTCTTCTTTTATTTGTATATAGGAAAGTCACTGACTTTTTGGGTATTGATTTTGTACCCTGCCACTTTACTATAAATATCTTTTGCTTCTAGGAGTTTTTTGGTAGAGAGTTTAGGGTTCTCTAGGTATAATATCATGCCTATCTGGATGCCGTTAATATCCTTTTTCTTCTCTGTTTGCTATGACAAGTATTTCCAGTACTATATTAAATAAAAGAGGTGAGAGTGGGCTACCTTGTCTTGTCCCAGATCTTAAGAGCAACACTTTCAACTTTTTCCCCATTGAGAATGATACTAGCTGTGGGCATTTGGTAGATGGCTTTGACTATATTGAGGAAGGCCCCCTTCAATTCCTATTTTTTGGAGGGTTTTAATCATGAACAGTGTTGAATCTTGTGAACTGCTTTCTCTACGTCTATTGATATGATCATATGGCTTTAATTTTTTTCTGTTATTGGTATGATGTATTGTGTTGATTGACTTGCGATTGTTGAACCATTCTTGCATTCATGGGATGAATCGTACTTGGTCATGATGTATAATCTTCTTGATGAGTCTTTGGATTCTGTTTGCTAGTATTTTCTTGAAGATCTTAGCATCCATGTTCATCAGGGATATTGGTCTGTATTTTTCTTTCTTTGTGTTGTCTCTCCCTGCTTTAGGTATCAGGGTGATGTGTCTCACTCGTAGAAGCTGTTTGTGTTTCTGTTTCTTCTATTTCCTGGAAGAGATTGAAAAGGACTGGCAGTATGTCCTCCTTAAAGGTTTGGTAGATTTCACTAGTGACTCCATCTGGACCTGGGCTTTTGTGTTTGGGCAGACTTTTAATTACTGTTTCAATTTCCTTGATGGTGATAGGCTTATTCAGGTATTGTAGGTCTTCTTGCTTCAGCCATGGGAGGCTACAGGACTTAAGGAATTTTTCCTTTTCTTCCAGGTTCTCCTGTTTCATGGCATACAGTTTCTCAAAGTTATCTCTGATGATCTTTTGGATTTCTGTGGTTTCTGTTGTGATGTTCCTTCTTTTCATTTCTGATACTGTTTATTCGGGTTCTCTTTTTCCCTGTCCTTACAAGTCTTGCCAGTGGTTTGTAAATCTTGTTTATTTTTTCAAAGAACCAGCTCTTGGTTTCATTAATCTTTTGGATTGTATTTTTGGGTGTCCAGCTCATTGATTTCCTCTCTAAGTTTTATTATTTCCTTCTTTCTGCCTGAATAAGGCTCCTTTTGTTGTTCTTTTTTAAATATTTTAAGCTGTCAAGTCAGGTTTTTTATGTGAGCCCTTTTTTTCCTGATGAATGCTTTCAGAGCTATGAACTTTCCTCTTAACACCACTTTTGCTGTGTCCCACAAGTTCTGATAGTTGATGTCTTCATTTTCATTTGTTTCCAGGAATCTTGAATTTCCTGTTTGATCTTTTTCTATGACCCATTGGTTGCTCAGCAGTGAGCTGTTCAATTTCCAGGTGTTTGGTTTGACTCCCTGCTTCTGTGTATGGTTGACTTCTATTTTCAGTGTATCTTGGTCTGAAAAGATAGTTGACACAATTTCTATCTTTTTTTATTTTATTGAGGTATGCTTTGTGGCTCAGCATGTGGTCTGTCTTGGAGAATGTTCCATGTGCACTGGAGAAAAATGTGTATTCAGCTTTTTTTGGGATGAAAAGGCCTGCATATATCAACCAGCTCTCTTTCTTCCATTTCTTCCTTCAGGGCCAGTATTTCCTTGGTGAGTTTCAGTCTTGTCAATATATCCATAGTTGATAAAGCAGTGTTGAAGTCTCCAACTATTGTGCTACTGTTAATGTCATCTTTGAGGTCTAATATCAGTTGTTTTGAATATTTTTCTGGCCTCTCATTGGGTGCATACAGGTTTAATAGTGTGATTTCTTCCTGGTATAAATGTCCCTTAATTATTAAGAAATGGCCTTCACTGTCCATTATAACATTTTTCAGCCTGAAGTCTATATTGTCAGATACTAGTATGGCAACACCGGCCTTTTTTGGAGGAGTTGTTTACGTGGAGAATGGTCTTCCAGCCTTTGTCTTTTTAGTCTGTGTTTGATCTGATTATTCAGATGTATTTCTTTTTAGGCAGCTAAATGTTGGATTAGTTTTTAATCCATTTTGCCACTCTGTCTCTTAATTGATGTATTTAGACCATTGATGTTGAGAAAGATTATTGTCATCGGACTTTGCACCATCTTTCTGTTTAAACTTATTGTGCTTTTTGTGTTGTCTTATTTACAGTAGACCCTTCAGTCCCTTTTAATTGGTTTTGAGTCTATATAGTTCCTGAGTTGTTGTTTATCCATGAAGTTGTATATCTTTCCTTCACATCTTAATGTGAATCTAGCCAGGTAAAGAATTCTTGGTGAGGCCTGCAGTTCATTGAGCCTTTTCACAACATCCCACCATTGTTTTCTGGCTCAGAGTGTTTCATATGAGAATTCTACTGTAAATCTTAGGGATGCTCCTTTGTATGTGATTTTCTTCTTTGATCTTGCTGCTTTCAGTATTCTATTTCTATCTATAGTTTTTGTCATTCTAATTAGGATGTGTCTTGGAGTATTCTTATTGGGGTTTCTTTTAGTTTGTATCCTATGGGCCTCCTGAATCTGTGAGCATGCATTCTTCAGTTCGGGGAACTTCTCAGCAATGATAGCTTTGGCCATTTTTTTCTTCATCAGGGTTTTCTTCCTGTCCCTCTGGCACCCCAATGATCCATATATGTTGTTCCTTTTGTCTTCATCCCGATTATCTCTAGTAGTTTGTTTGTTAATTGTAAGTCTTTTTTTTTCATCTTCTGCTGTTGTCTAGAGAATATTTGGACCTTGTCTTGGAGATCACTAATTCTTTCTTCAGCAGTTGTTACTCTGCTTTTGAGGCCTTCTAGTGTGTTTTTCAGTTCACTTACCACATTTTTAATATCTGTCATTTCTGCTTGTATTTTGATCTGCAATTTACTCATTTCTGCTCTCATGTCCTCTTGTATTTTATTGACTTTGTATTCCACTGCTTCTTTGTGTTCCTTATGCATTCTTAACAATTCCTTCAAAAATTCCTTATTAGAGAGGTTATATAGCTCATCATTATTGTTTGGCTCATCTGGGTTAGTGACTTCACTCACTGAGCTTGATGGAATTTTGCGTTGCTTTACCATAATGACTATTGTAGGTTGCAAAAGTGTGTTCTTGGGTGGCTAGATAGTACAGTTAGTAGGTGTCTGGGTTTTTTGCAGAGTTTGGGATGTGTGGCAAGGAATGTAGGGATGAATGCTCACTGATATCTCAGGTAAGATTAATAGTAAGTAGTTTTGAATTTTGAGATGTGGGTAGGTGGTTCTGAGGGGTGCGTGGGGCTCAAACACACCTGGTAGGGGGATTGGAAGTGTCTGTGGGAGCTGGGAGGAAGTGGTCCAGTGGCAGGTCCAAAGCTCTGGGCGCCTTGGCCCTGTTGGGAAAGTTCTGGCCTTTTATCCTGGAACTGAGTGGTTCTGCAGGGTGAACGGGACTCAAACATACCTGGTAGGGCGGATGGGAAACGTCTGCCTGCATAAGCCTTTTAAAGTGGCTTAGAGATCACATCTTTAAGGTTTTATATGCCAGAGCATAAGCTTTATCTGCGTTGGTGGAGAAAGACTGGCAAGGGTCATGCGACCTAGAAGGTTTCCTTCCATGTCTGCTATTACAAGAGTGAGGTGGTAGAAGAGGGTATGGCATTTTCAGATCATTGCCAGAGTCAGAACTTGAAGTATCTGGTTCTTTTTCAGTCTTTTTCTTCATTAATATCAGAGTCCGTTGATAATGGATGCTCTGAAATGCCATTATTGTCCTTGAGAAGGCCTTTGGATTGCAAACGTGGTAATCCAAACGTGGATTGTACCACGGGAATGCTTCCTTCCATTCAGATAATATATACACTAATTTTTTTCAATTTAAATATATTTATCTGAAGGTAAACACACCACAGAAGTATTAAGCAGCCTGTGAAGTAGTGAGAGCAAGTTGCAAATGTTGCTCCTTCTTTGAACGACAAAGGGGCTATTAAATAGCCTATCCATTGGGAAATCATACTCACTAAAGGTAACAGGTTATCAACCGTCCAGGTTGTTTGGACGCCAGATGTCAGTTTACAGCTGTGTTGCTGACTAACTGACAGTATCAAGTACAGAACCAGTCCAGAGGCTTTACCTCCCTTTTAAGCCTTTCTTGCAACTATTTCCTTGCTCTCCCCTTAGGCAAGCTCAGCCAACCCCTCTCTCTGCTCCTTTAACTCTCTATCCTTTCAGGCTCTCTGCTCCTCCGACTCACTCCTGCACCCAGGCTGAGAACCCAATCTCAACTGACAACTCAACTGCTTTTCCAACTCTTTTGTGTCCCCATAATTTGGATATTGGCCATCTCTTTAAGAAGTACAAACATCCCTTTAAGGAATCTCTTAAAGGGGCCCAACACGGAGCGATAGCACAGCAGGTAGGGCACTTGCCTTGTACACGGCCGACCGGGTTAGATCCCGGCATCCCATATGGTCCCCAAGCACTGCCAGGAGTAATTCCTGAGCGAAGAGTCAGGAATAACCCCTGAGCACCGCCGTGTGACCCAAAAAGCAAAAAAAAGGGGGCAATGATAGAGCATATTCATGGGGAGAGACATTGTAATTTCTTGGACTTGATGCAATCTAGATGGTACCTACAGTGTCCTTCTTATTTCTATTCTGCATCAGGGTGATTTTGAGCTTCTTGGTCTCTGTTTACTGAAGAGTCATGCTCACCTGCCTGAGAGCAAACTAGGCAGTTTGATCTTAAACTTAGCAGGGTGGTGGTCTCCAGGTAAATTCTAACTGTCCCACACTGGGACCAGTGGGTCACTTGTCACTTGTCTTCCTGTTGTTCATCGATTTGCCTGAACAGGTGCCAGCAACGTCTCCATTCATTGGGAATGAGGTCCATTGTTGTTACTGTTTTTGGCATATTGAATACACCATGGGTGGCTTGCCAGGCTCTGTCGTGGCCCTGGGTTCATCCCAGGGGCCCAGTCTAGGTCAGACTATCAACCATCTAGGACCCATGGGGCAGAGCCCTGGGTGTAGACAAGCCTGTCTCCTGTCTGCCACCTGCTGACACAGCTGGGCACTGCAACCATACCTGCAACACCTCGGGAGGGGCAGGGGAACCAGTGGGTATTAAGAGGAATTGTGCCCAATCTAGATAACTTTGAAATCATGGTAGAAATTATAATAATATTTTAGAAGTAATGAATTCAGAGTCAAAATGACTCTTGTAACTGGCACACTCTCCGAGTGTTTACACAGAAGAGAGATCTCATTAGCATGAACCTTGGCTTAAGGACATGTAAATAGCTTAAACTATAAGTAGATTAAACAGCAAAGATCCCAAGCTAGCTAGGCCCGGTCATTCAACATTGGTGGTGTTAAAGAATAATAGAGCTAAATATTCAGACCATATAGTCAAACAAAACTGAAATCAAGAGACTCAAATATTAAAAAATCACATTTAAAACTTCTTCATTAAGATGGCAGGCTGGGAATGGGGGGTAGGAGAAGCAACCTGGAGACACTGGTGGAGGGAATTTGACGCTGGTGGTGGGTCTGGGATGGAACATTGTATGTGAAAAACCCAACTATGAATAACTTTGTAACTCACAAAAGTTTTGAAAATATATCATGACATCCCACCTGAGGTTACTAGAACTTTAAATAAAGACTAGTTCTATGCAAAAAATTTGGACAGCTTTGCTACAAGTGGAAAGCTCATGTTTCAAGAAAATTTGCTTTGGATTGGACAGCACAGAACAACTAAGAAATGAAGCCAGAAGATGCAACCACTGGGCTCACATTTTACTGAAATTTGTCCAAGTGCTGTGTAGGTTCAGGCAAGAATCCAGGTGAGGCTACTTAAAGACAAATAGACAAATGCTTGGTATTCATCTGAGAAGAGATGAAACTGGTAGATTCTTTTTTTTTTTCTTTTTTGGGTCACACCTGGCAATGCTCAGGGGTTTCTCCTGGCTCTGCACTCAGGAAATACTCCTGGCAGTGCTCGGGGAACATAAGGGATGCCGGGGATCGAACCCAGGCCGGCATAGTCCGGTTGTGTGCAAGGCAAATGCCCTACCTGTTGGGCTATTGCTCTGACCCAGAAACTGGTAGATTCTTTCTATAGAGAAAGGGCATACTTGTTCTGGGGAACTAATTTATGTTTCCAAATTCCTAATATCTGCAGGAAACAGCTGAGATCAGTCTGGGGACCCTGCTTGGATGGAGAACACAGCATTTGCTCCCTACTCCTGAATTTCAATAACTAGACTGGAACCACATATATTCAGTTCCACTGCCGCTTGAGAACCAATCAAAGGAGAGACATTTGATTTTAGGTGAGAAAACATCAAGATGCTGGTTCAATGAGCCACAGGGCCTCCATGATGCTGGATGCTGTGGAAAGTTATCAAAGGGCACGTCATCACTCCCCATCCGGCCTTAGAAAGAACATCTGGACAGGCTCAGCTGGCAGCCTTGAAAAGTAACAGTTTCACTGCCCCTCCTGTTATCTAGACACCACTCTCATGCAGGCAGGGAATACTGACGTTTAGAACATCCCAGGAAATATCAACACAACCTGTTTGTTCAACTTGGAGTGATGTCTTTCTTTGAATCATGTTCTTCTTTGAATTTAAGTTTGCGTGGATTATGACGCAAATAGTGGCTATGTAATCTAAAGTTCCCCCTTACTCAGGGTCTCACTGAGCCTGTGTACCTAAAGCTTGACCCCAGCTAGCTGGCTTAATAAACTCTTCTTGTGTTTTGCATTATCAACTGGATTCTTTCTCATTCCTAAGGACTTTGCAACTCCAAACCCTAACATAATGTATCTAGGAGCTTTGGCAGCAACAGTCAGCAGGGAAGATGGCGGATTTGTGTCCTCTAAACAAACATCTTGCTTACATGGTCACAAGAAGTTGATTTTAATAGACAACTAGGAAGAAAAGGTTACAAACCAGTGGGCACCAGAATGAACAATAAAATTCCCTCCTGGTGTGGTCCCTGAAGGCACACTCCACTTGATACACAAACTTTTAAGTTGTACATACATTTTATATACACAACAAATTAAGGGTTGGTCTTCAGGAAATGAGTAAAATGAGGACAATTCATTTTAACCTTTAGGTTTAGGAGTAAGGACAGTTGAGTTGTTCTTGTCCAATATTGATCTTCGACTGGTTTCTAAGCCCCCCTTCTTAACCTCTTGGTCCAGTTCTCTTAAGGTAATTGGTGCTTTGTATGTCTCCCTTTTTTTCTAATATCTCTTCCTGTTTGGCTGAAATAATGGATAGAATAGGTTCCAACTGAATTATGTTAAGAAAACAAATCTTTCTGCCTTTGTGTGTTTATATTTTGAAGAAAGAAGAGAGGCAATGATAGAGCCCAAGTCTGTTGCACATTAAGTGAAAATAAATGCAATGTGGCTAAGTGAATTTGGAAGGAAGGAACCCCAGGAGAGCGGAGGAGGGGCTGCATTGAAAGCAGAAGATTTCAGCTCCAGAGAAAAGGACCTGAAGAAATAAGGAAGGGCAAACAATTTGGTGACTTAAAACAACATAAACTCACTCTCTTACGGTTCCACGAAATTCAAAGTCTGAAATTGGTCTCGTGCTAAATTCAAAATATTGGTGACACAGGTTTCAGAAGAGTCTTTCTTTGACTTTTCAAGTTGCTCTGTGCCTTTCCCTTGGCTGTGTTCCTATGTGTTAAAGCTCAGGAGACCCCTTTAATGCTGGGTCCTTGAAGCTCTGTCTTTATGCCCTTCTGCCACTTAAAATGACCCAGCAGTTGCGCTGGACGTGCCTGGATAATCCCAGAAAATCTCATCTCAAGGTGGCTGTTGAGTGACTTAGTCTGAGGTTGAGTTTGCCGTGGGTTTTCATAGCAGAGGACCTTAGACAGGCTGCTTTAAACAACATAAAAATATTTGCCTCCATTCTGGAGACTAGAAGTACAAAAGCAGGTGCCTGGGTTTGTGTCTGTGTCCTGACAGGTCTCTGCTGACAAGGACCCTGGTTAAAGCATACGGATTAAGGCCAGTAACGATCTTATCTTACTTGCTTCAAGACACCCATCTCTAATTACAGCAGCGTCCTGAGGTACTAGGCTTAGTGCTCCCACATAGACGTTCGAGGGCTGCAGTGCAGCAGTCCCAGAGTACTGAGAGAATGAGCACATCACTCATTGGGAAGAAAACTCTCCGAGAATCAATGGTAAGAGACAAAGTTCGTCTTTATTTGTGGAGGAATTCAGTCGTGGGCTGGCCAGAGGGTTGAGACTCCATACCTTGATTTTATCAGGTGGCTCTTTTTGTACGGAAGGTTTGCTCAGGACTAAATGTTAACTGGCTGATGAGATTGCAACATTCCTGGAATCGAAGATCACGGTGTCCCCATCCTCACAGAGGGAAGACAGGACTTCTGGTCTGTCAGGGATGGAAAGCCACAGGCTGCATTCCATGCTTCCTCATGTCCAGCCCTTACATATAACACAAGGCTTGATCAGGGCACTGGTCCCACTGGTCTCTATTCCCTTTCCCACCCAAGACAACTTAAAATCCCACTTATTCTCTCTCAGAGTGAGGCTCTCTCTACTTCAGCCTCTTCAGAGATACAGAGGGTCTGCCTGGAAGCACACCCCCAATAAGCTTCTCCCATTTCTTTACTTGTCTCTGACTCTCTGTCTGCATCTGGTGAGATCAGCGACCTATCACTTTTATGGGGTGTGAGTCACAGAAAAAACAGGGTAAAGGCAAGCTGTGTGCAGCACAGAACGATAGGATGGTCATGTCCTGTGCTTCAAAGTAGATAAAGCTGTGGAGGGGGGCGGGCAGTGTTTTCCCTGTTTTTCTTTTCCACAGGGACACACAATTTTATGTATCTGCTGGGCATAAAACTAGACACCTCCCACCCATCGGGAGCCCCTGGGGTCCCCAACAGTATCAGGAAATGAATTCCCTTCTACCTCCGAGACTGGAGGGAATGGATGAAAACTCAGGAGTCCAGCATAGTTCTAAAAGGCTCTTACTAAACCAAGCTCCCCACTACACTCCAAGATAATGGGATTCCCCAGACCTCTAGCTCTTGATTAGAACTCTGACAATGCACTTGGGCCCAACTCTCCTACCAAAGTAGATCAATGTACCTCAAGTCAGTCCCCTTAGATATCCAAAAGTAACATTATCTTCAGGGAGGGTAATGTCAGCAAAGACCAATCAACTTATAGGTGTAGATGTAAGGTGGTGCCACACTAGGGTGGTATCACACTTGCTTTAGGTCTAAACAAATGAGCATGCTAGGGCCTAGTCCCTTTCTCTGAGATGATCTCTTATGTTAAAACACTGGAGAGAGAGAGAGTGGGCTGGTACAAAGAAATACATATTAATGGATGTATATTCATGGGGAGAAACATATCATAATTTCATGCAATCTAGATGGTATTCATAGTGTCCTTATTTAACATCTGCACCAGGATGATTCTGAGTATCTTGTCCTCTGTTTACTGAAAGGGTCATGCTCGCCTGCCTGAGGGAAAACTAGTATGATCCTTCATTTAATCTTAAATGACAGTCTCAACCAAGCCAGGATGGCAGTCTCCTGGTAAATTCTAACTGTCCCACACTGGGACCAGTGACTATTAAGAGGAATTGTGCCCAATCTAGATAACATTGAAATCATAGTAGAGTTTATAATACTATTTCAGAAGTTACTGATTCAGAGTCAAAATGACTCTTGTAACTGCCACACCCTCCATCAGTGTTTACACAGAACAGAGATCTCATTAGCATGAACCCTGGCTTAAGGACGTGTTAACAGCTTAAACTGCAAGAAGATTTTTAAAAATTTTTTATTATACCACCGTAAAACATACAATTACAAAGGTGTTCATAATTGGTTCTTGGTAATACAGTATACCAGCACCCATCCCTCCACCAGTGCCCCAATTCCACCACCAATGTACCCCACCCTCTCCCGCCCACCCCCATGCTGCCTTAATAGCAGACAGCCCCGTTTCCACTCGTTCTCTCTCTGTCTCTCTCTGTCTCTGCATCTCTCTCCCTCTTATTTTACACATTGTGGCTAGCCCTGCAGATATTTAGAGTTTATCACTTAAGTCTCTTTGTGTATATTCAATGGTGAGTTTTAATCTGCCATTACCATTTCCCACATTTAGTAAAATACTGGTATCTATTTATGTCATATTAATGAATGCAGTCATTCTATATGTGTCCTTTTCCTTCTGACTAATTTCACTCAGCATGATAGTCTCCATGTCCATCCATTTGCAGGTAAATTTCATAATTTTATCTTTTCTGACAGCCGCATAGTATTCCATAGTGTAGATGAACCACAGTTTCTTTAGCCAGTCCTCTGTTCTCGGGCATTTAGGTTGTTTCCAGATTCTAGCTATAGTGAATAGCGCAGAGATGAATAAAGAAGTACAGATAGTGTTTCTGCTATGTGTTTTTCGGTCTCTAGGGTATATTCCCAGGAGTGCTATTGCTGGATCAAATGGGAGCTCAATATCTAGTTTTTGGAGGAATGCCCATATTGTTTTCCAAAAGGGCTGGACCAGTCAGCACTCCCACCAACAGTGGACCAGAGTCCCTTTTTCCCCACATCCACGCCAGCACCGGTTGTTCTTGCTGTTTTAGATGTGTGCCAGTCTCTGTGGGGTGAGATGGTACCTCATTGTTGTTTTGATTTGCATCTCCCTGATGATTAAAGATGAAGAGCACTTTTCATATGCCTTTTGGCCATTCGAATTTCTTCTTTTTTGGAAGCTTCTGTTCATTTCTTCTCCCCATTTTTGATGGGGTTGGCTGTTAAACGGCAAGTAGATTAAACAGCAAAGATCCTAAATTAGGTAGACCCTGTCATCCAACACCCCCCCATCCCTATCTTTGGAGCTGTTGCCAGACCATGCTGGTGAACATCTTTGCCCAGAGGGGACATGCAGTATAGTGATGAAGAGGAAGGTGAGAGGAGGTGGAGAGGGCTATTGAACAGTCTATTGAGCAGTCTGTTATCCAGACATTGTCCAACCAGGGTCTTTGGGCCTGATAAGTTCGAAATTGGTCTTAAGGTTCCTCTTTGGCTTGATCAGAGCCAGAACAAAGGAATAGCTTCTCCCAGAGAAAAGTTGTCTCCACTTTCAAACTACAACCTCATGCCAATGTGTTAAGCTTTTCATAACCACAGAGAGTCCTAAAGAGAGAGGGATAAAGCGAGAGAGAGAGAGAGTATGTGTGTGTGTGTGTGTGTGTGTGTGTGTGTGTGTGTGTGTGTGTGTGTGTGTGTTTTGGGGAGAGTGATGAAAGAGAAGGACTGAAGTTGCAAAACGTCTTGAAAGGGGCCAGTGGGTTTGGGTCTTTGCCTTGCATGCAGTTGACCTGGTTTTGAGCCTCAGTATCCTTTATAGTCCCCTGAGCCCTCCAAAAGTAATTCTTGAGTGCAGAGTCAGGAGTAAACCCTGAGCATCTTGAGATCAGAATCCTTCCATCCCCAAAAAGAGAGCCTTGACTGGGATTGTTGGATTATAGTTCCAAGCATTCTAGATTCAGCACTGAGTTGTCCTTTCTCCTGGGGTCACACCTAATCCAACCTGGCCACTCCCAATCCTTTGTGTTTATCTTTAAACTCTCTTTTGTATTCTTCTTCTTTGGTTAGTCACAAATACCTCCAAATCAGACATAATAACTTATACGGTCAAACCTTCTCTGGATTTGTATATGTAACTGAAATATTGCTTTTCTCCTTCCTTCATGTCCTTTGCATATTTTTTAAGTTAGAGCAATGCCCTTTTTGTATAGACACAGGATGACAGTTAATGCCATGCTTTTGTAATATGGGAGTTAATTGATACTGAATAACATTTATTTCTGGGCATTCATCATATTTATTTGACTTAAGTCTCAATTACCCTTAGATAGAACTTAGCTCCCTATACCCCAAAAGATGGGTCCTGTTGAGGGACTTGGATGGACCTGAAGCAAGCCATAAGCTATGTAACAGGCCTACATATACAGCCTGAGAAGCATAAGTATAATAAGGTAAGAGCTTGGTCATGGAACAAACTCTGACATGACCCAAAAGGAAATAATTGAATAAGGATCCTATTGGGGTTAGGCAAAAACTAACCTGGCAAGAGGACTGTAGTCTGGGAAATAAAGCAAGGTGTTACCAGGAAGACCACCCTTTACCATGAAAGTCTATATTTCTTGCTGTGTGTATACAAAGTCATTAGAAATATTATTAAAAAGCAAATTTAATATGAGTGTTTAAATGGATTACCAGTAAAGGAAGGGAGAAAGCAATATGCCCTCACATAAAATTCCTTCCTTGGGCAGATCTAGGAATCTAGAGGGATGAAGCCCCTAAATGGAATTCCATCTTTGGGTGGATCTCCTAGAAGCATTTTCCCTGAAAGAGGAACTTTACATCTGTTCACTGTTTATGTTAATGTTCAACCTTCTCTATAATAATCTGGGTTAATTTTGAATAAATCACCAGTGATTTGGTAATCAGTGCCTGTGGCCCCATCTCTTTGTTCATAGGATGGGTGATGGTTATCAGCCTTGAACACACCAGGGGATTCAGTTACTACAGGATGGTGGTTCTGGCTCTTACAACTACAAGGGATGACTTAAATTTCTTGTTACCTCCTTAATAGTGTTGGTATTAATGAGATGGGAGAAGTTGGGGTGGTTAGCAGTTCCACTTTGGGGCTACATGTGACATGACCATTAGCCATGCAAGCTCAGTTTGAAGAGCTCATTTTCCCTTTGCATTAGTCAACTTTCAAACCTTTTTATTTATATACTCATGCTTCTTTGGCAGGGTGGGGGGAATAAGACTTTCTCTTGTTCATTGATTTTTAATTAACTCACAGACACAGATTAAAATCTATCCCATTTGCAAACTAAGTTCATCACATTCCCTAAACATCTTCAACCACATTTATAAATTTAACGTGTTTACTTTTTAAATACTTTAAATGCTTGTCAGGGCATACTTACAATATTAATAAGCAAAACCCTCTTAAGCATTTCGATTACTCTTGTATCCAATGAACGTGTAATTAGAGTAAATCAATTTCCCTTGAACATGCCACTACTATTTATAAACTTGGAATTCTCTCATAGTTTTCAGCTAAAAAATTGAAATCAAAAGTTAAATGCTTAACTTGCAAGGGGATGTTATAAAGGCAACACGAAAAGAGTCTTTGGCAGTATAAACAACTTATGAAAAGTTGATGTGCAGCTTTCCATTGCAAGAGAAAGCTAACCTCCACCAAGGACACACTTGAATTGTGTCTTGAAAGGTGAGGAGGAATTTTCTTGTTTTCTTTTCATTGCACAAATTAAAACTGACTGGGAAAGAGTTGATAATGTCTGTGAGATGCAGATGCCCAGTAGAGGAAGCTGTGCCTGCCGTGCAGGAGACCCTGTGTTCCCAGAGTGAAGGGCTTGTCTCATTGCGAAGGGCGCAGTTCCCCGCGTGGGAGAGGGCTCTGCTGACTTTCTTGCTCCCATTTCTCCTCCGGTCTATGCTGAAAGTAGAAAAAAGAACAAGAACAGCAGCAGCTGCCACAACAGCTAACATATATAAAGGGGGTTTGTGGCAGGGAGGAGCTTTACATATGCACACACACATACATGCACTCACACACACTCCACACACACACATGCACGCACTCATGCACTCATCCCTGGGAGGAAGAACAAGGAACTTCCCTAGCACAGAGACAGATTCTGGGGGTGTGAAGCAGTGTTCCCTTATACAGTTGCATCCTGAGAGTGGAGTGTTCCCCACACCCTGAGCACTTTGAGTGGCAGCTTCCTGAGTGTCTGTTCTTGGTGTCTGCTGGAACTGGTTTACTGGGGCTGGCCCAGACAGCAGCTCCTCTCTTCCCTGCAAGTGCTTAATCCCCTACTGTGTATGGCATGGGCCAGTTCATGGAGGACCTCCACACCTCCAGAGTTCCACCCTTTGCTCCAGGTTTTGCAGGCAGCAGGCCCTAACTGGGGGGAGGGACAGAGGACTCTGCCCTTTAACTCCTGCTGGACATAGGACAATGGACCTGGTTTGGCTGAGACTCCTCACCTGAGGGTAACTATGGATCAAGGGGCAGAGGTCAGGCCTCTTTTCTTTCTTCCCTTTCCTTCCTCTTTGCTCCAGACGTGCTGACACTGCCCACAGTGCCACATCACAGTGGTCGAGTGGTTGAGCTCAGGCATGTCTATACCTGCAGACACAGGGGATTGACTCCTTAGAGCTCTGGGTCTCTTCTGTCTCCACATCTATTTCTCTTGTGTCATGGAAAGTGCAGTTAATGGCTAGTGACACATGAAGAGGCTGAGAGTCTTTGGTGACAACAATGGAGTGTCAGATTATGTGGCAAATCCATTCTGTAAATGTGAGGCTAAATCTGGAATCCACATCAAGGAACAGGGGCTAGTTCTTCTGTGGACAGAAGAACAGGATGTGGTGGCCCAGGCAGGGATGGACCCCACTGAGAACAAAGAGAGAGTGCAGGGGTGTAAATGTAGGGGGTCTGTGAGAGGTCCCAGAGTTGGAGGGATCCTGTTAGATGTTGGGATTGAAGCGAGGCCATAGGAAGAGATTAGAGACATTGTGGAAGGTGGAGTTTTTGTATCTGATGCCAATAAACTTCCCTTATGCATGAGCATATGTGTACATATGTGTCAATGCATATATGTGTGTTTCATGGAATATCTGGTCATTCCTAAGAGCCTTGGAAGAAGCTCAGTGACTGGAAGTGCTTCTTCAGCTGTGAGTTCCAACCCTGTGCTTTCTGACCATAGTGCTGGGGTGCTTTTCACAAAGTGGAGAAAAGCAGATTCTCTCCTTTCACTAAGTCTGGTGTAAAGCATGTTTTTGGGGTGTGGGGTGGGTCTGCACCTGAAGCACATCTTAGATACACTCACTGGTGTTTAGGAATCATTAGGTTCAGTAAATCTAATGGTTGTCATTCTTCTCTAGCCATTGACTTTCTTCTTCTATCGAACCTTTAGACATCTTAGGCACAAAAGCTTGTTCCTGGAGGTTGGTCACTCTGCCTTTCCCCCATCACAGGACACCACCTTTTAGAAGGAGACACATCAGAACCAATAACATTGTCCCTCCGAGGCACAGCTTGAGGAAACTGAGCCCATCACTCTGAACCACCGGAGATGAGTCCTGGAGAGAACATGCTGTAATTTCAGGCACTAAAAATGAATGGTGTTCTGGGGGTTACTGTGAACACTCGCTGCAAGATGCTTATGAGTCCCTGGGGCCAAACAAGTAAACATTCTTCCAACTTAAGTTGCAGGAGACAGGCAATTTCACAAGCAATTCTTTCTCCATCTGTATGAGGCAACACCACAGAAGAGGGAGCTTGGGGCCTGGGTGTGATGGCCTCCGTATAAATCTTGTGCCTGGGTACTTGACTCAGGCAACAGGTTGGACAGACAGGACCTCATCAGAGGCCTTGAGGAGGCACTTCCCTTTTATTCAACCAAGGAGGGGTTAATGTCAAGGTCCTTTTAACTTTTGGGAGAGAAGAGAGAGCTGCTGACAACAGTCTCTTAGGCACCAAACATGATGGCTGCATGGTTCTAGGAGACTAAAATTAACCCAGATCGGGTCTGTGCAAGTCAACTCAACTCAGAAATGAAATGAGACCACAGGAGGCTGAACAGGGCACAGTAATGAGCTGAGCTGTTGAAGCCTCCTCCAAGTTTCTCAAAATGTGACCTTATTTGGAAATAGGGTGACGATGAAGGGAATTAAGCTCAAAGGATGGCATTAGACTAGGCTTGAATCCAATAATTGGTGACCTTATGAAGAATGTTAGAATCAGATGCATGCTTGCATTCACAAACACAGTGTAAAGGAGGCAGTGACCAATGGGCTGCATCTCCAAGACAGCAAGGGGAGGTGGGGGAATAGCCTCAGAAGGAGCCTCCCCTGCCCACCCTTCTGAATTTCTGACTTTCAGAGCATTGAGATGGTCTGTGTCTGTGCTTTAAGCCTTTTGTTAATGGTGCTTTGTCGTAGGAATGCCTAGTAAGCTACTATAGGCACCTGATCTCATAGTGTGGGTGCCAGACAGATTTTATCATATTTTATACTAGACAGGTATTTGATTGGATAAATAGGTTCTTTGGATGGATTCAGAGAAGTTATTTCACTAGGGGCTCAGGAATAGCAGTGCTCGGTCCTTTGGTAACACATTGTTTTGTGGTCTTGGGGATGAGTGCCCGCTCCAGTCCACAGCTGAACCTGAGCACTATATCCTGCTTATCTCATGTTAGGCTTCAGGAGGATAAGGAAGAGGTATTTGGGGATTGAGACCTAGGCCAGGCTGTCCCCAAAGTCCCCACTAATCTATCCCCAGCATGTCAATGGGGGACAGGACAGGCGGCTAGGGTGGGTGTTAGCTTGGGGAGCAGGTCCTGACTGGTCCCACCCCAGAAAGGGGACCTGGCACAGCCAATCCTTGGACCCAGTGGCAGAGTAGTCAACTGGGGCAGAAGTTAGGCTGGCAGGGAGGTGAGCAGGGGGCCAGAGAGGAAGGGCAGTGGGGCTGGGAAACAGCAGGTCACTCAGACCTTACTGAGCATGCCAGTGTATATATGCATGCCTGTGCATGTATGCACATCTGTGTGTACATGTGTATGTCTACACTTGTACATGTATGTGCATATGTCTCTGTGTGTATAGGCATGTGTATGTATTATATAGGTGTGTGTGTGGGAGTGTATATTTGTGCATGTGGGTCTATGTGTGAGTTATATTTGTGCAGAGGGTTATGTGTGTGCATGTGTGGATCTGTGTGTATATGTGAGCATGTGTATGCATGTATGTGTGTCTGTGTCTAAGTATACATGTGCATGAATGAATATTGCAGGGCTATTCATGTGCATATGTGTATTCATGTTTATATGTGCATGCAATGCATGTATTAATATGCATATTTTCATGTGTGTGCCTGTGAATGTAAATCTATTTATGTGTGCCTATATGTGTATATGAATATAACTGTGGTCCATATATATATATATCTGTGTGTGCACATGTGTGTATATGCACATATGTGCCTCTATGTATGTATATGTGTGTGTTAGTGTATCTGCTTGCCAGAGGGTTTCCACAGGGTTGTTTGACTCAGGCCTCGAGGCAGGTTCAGAGCCTGAACTCGGGAGGCATGAGGTTGCCTGGGTCCCCACATGGCTGCTCTGTGCTGGCAGATGGGCAGGAAAGGGGCATGTGAGGCCCCCCAGACCTGTGGCCATTCCCTGAGCTCTGCTCTATGGGGCTGGGTGGTACCAAGACCCAGAGATACATTTTCAGGACCACTTTATAGATGTGTTTCCCAGACCGTGTCAGGATGCCTCGGGAGAGCAGCGTTTTCCTCTCCCTCCTTCTCCCCTGAGCTCTCCCACCAAACGCAGTGGTTTTCCCATGCAGCTGCTCCACTGGCAGAGGAGCCTGTTCTCACAGAGTCCGTGAGTCAGTGATGCGCCCGTGTTTTCCTCTTCATCTCTGACACTCCACGTGGCACGTGCTTACAGCACCTTTGGGAGTTGTTCAGAGAAGGAATGAAGACAGGAGCTTTGGGCTGGACATGAGCAAAAGAGCTGCAATAGAGTTGCCTCCATTAGGGCTGAGCACAGGGAATGTTCTGGGTCTGCAGCCTCCAGGGCTCTGCGACTGGGGCCAGAGTCTTCTCTTGGCTGACTGAGCTGGAACTTGCACCCTCCCAGTTGAGGATTTAAGCCTCTGGTATCAGACTTACTTGTAAGTATTGTAGTTGTTTTAGTTGTTGTTATTGTTTTTAAGGACACAGCTGTGTGAATCTGCTACAGTTCTAGAGCAGAGGATCCCAAACTTGGTTTACTGTCCCCTTTTCAGAAATCAACCGACCACCCAACCGACCCACCAACCGACTGACTGACCGACTGACAAACCAACCAACCACCACTCAGCACCTGTGCCCCATAAAACCTGGAATTCTCCCTCCTTTAAGTGAACCAACAGAACATGCTCCTGAGTTGTACCGAGGCTTCTCCTGCCCTTATAGATTATTGTGTTGTGGGTCTCGATCAGAAGACCACCAGATGGCTAGCATTTGAAGGAGCCTTTACTGACCCCACTTGGCGCTGTCCTACTTCACAAGTGCAGCTGCTCCATAGCAGAAGCTGGACTTTTATTAGGAAAACCACATCCTGGTGCCCAAGCACTGTCGTAAGCACTTTCATAATTTGTTTGAGCTCCCCAAACTCACATCCTGGTGCTTGGTAAGTTCACGTAAGCGCAGCAGAGCAAGCATTGTCCCAGAAGCCTGAAAAAGTGGCTATCGTGGGACCTGAAGCAGTCAGTCTGTTTTAACCATTTCCCTTTAGGGTTTCGCCCATTGTTCCTGTTTGCAATCTGTGATGGGCTCCAGGCTCTTGCAGGAAGTTTAGTGTTTTTATGGAATGACACGGTTAAGTCAGCTACAAAACCAAACTTCTTGGTCCTCCCCTTTTAGTCTCCCCTTGACAGCTCCACTACCCACTGGGGGACATTTTGCTCACTTTGGGAAACACTCTTCTAGAACATTACGGGGGTAGAATCTGCTGGAGCGTGTTTAAATTACTGCTTCTGATGGTTTCTCACCGCATTTGATTTAGCAAAACCAGAGAACTAAAGGAGATTCCAGCGGGATTGAGCAGAAGTTCTCGCTTGGGGAAAGCTCAGTCTTCTCATCTGGAGAACATTCATGCATCTTTCTTGCAGTCAGAAAGTTCTAGAATTATTTCCAATTGGGTGAAATAATTTGATAAGTGTAAAACCCTGTACATTTTTAGGGGTTACACCTGCAGGTGCTCAGGATCTACTCCTGGCTCTGTGCTCAGGAATCACTCCTGGCAATGCTCTGAGGGCAATAGAAAGTGCCAGGATTTGCACTGGGCTTGGCCACTTGCAAGGTAAGTGCTTTAACGCCCCCCCCCACCAAAGTTTGCACTTCTGATGCAAGGTTTAACTATGACGTGGCTGCTGGAGCATTCACGTGCTTTAAGAAGTTGTACATTTCACAGGCACCTGGTGGAAACTATGGTCCCTCAAAGCAGGAAGGAAGAGGATGTGCTGGGAGCCCCTGGGTCTGGTTGTGAGTCTCCTTCAGCAGTTTTTTCTAGATCAAAGGGAAGCTAATGCAGAGGAACGTGCATATTTTTCCTACATGAGCTCCCTGGGTGGGTGGTTTCTTTCATGCCATGAAACAACATGAAAAGAGGCAGCCCAAGGCTTTGTATGGACCCCCTGCAGAGCAGTCCTGGAGATGTGAAGGCTCCCACTGGGTCCTCTCAGGCATGCTGGCACTCCTTGAGATGAAAGAAGGACTGAACACCAGGGCTGGGCCCTCCTGGAAGGACATTCGCTACTGAAGGTGATGAAGGCTTGTTTCCTATAGAAGGTCTCTGAACCTAAGAGCACCATCGCAGGGGAAATGGTACAGAAAAGAGACAGGGCTGTTTGAGAGCCTGAGGGATTCACTTTCAGCTCTCCAAAGAGGCACTCTGAGAAATCACAGCTCTGCCTAGCCCACCCCGGGGCTGACATCTGTGCTACAAGCCGCAGACTTGCTCCAGCTGAATAAGAAGCTGAGTCTTCTCTGTGAGCATTCGAAAAGCTATGGCTGTGCTGGTGACTGCTGAAGGCTTTGGGCAGTGGGTCTGAAAATGCAGAGTTTGTATGGGGTTGTGTGTTCTTGGTATGTATGGTGTCTATGAGTAGGGGAAATCATATGTGAGTAGGGGAAATCATGTGTGAGAAGCACATATTTGTATTTGTGCCTGTGGCACCACGTGGTCAGTGGTGTGTGTGTTGCGGTAAATGGGGTATGTGCGTTTCTGTGTGTGTCATGTGTTTACATGCAGGATGTGTGTGGGGTGTGTTGGACAGGGGAGGAGTCCTGACGCAGGCGGGAGGGAAGAGAATCCTGAAATCTGAATGGTGATGCATATTTGTAGGACAAAATCTTTACTATCGCCCATAGTCACTTGATCACTTGACATCCCATTATTCATTGATTTGCTCAAGCGGGTGCCAGTAACATTTCTATTTGACCCTCTCATGTGCCAGTGTAGCCCAATGGCATCTGGTAGCTTCAGGAATATCGCCCACAGTATCATTCAGAATTTTGAGCACAGTTTCCCTCTCTCTTGCTGTAGCCCCTCCTTTCAAGAGTTGGGGCTGGGCAAAACATTTAACATGTATGATTTCTCCTCTCCCAGACCCCCACATATATGCTCTCCTGCCAGAAATGGAACCCAAATGCCTTTAGGCATGTTATTTCCAGTCTTTCTGGAGAAGGCCAGATGCCACAGGCCACCTTTTTTTTTTATTTGAATCACCATGAGATGAGATGCACAGTTAAAGAGTTGTTTATGATTGGTGATTTGGTTTCAGTCATATAATTTTGATGGGCCCTCACAGTTGGCTTATGAGGCGTGGAGGAGAGAGAGATGGCCACTTTCTCTGGATCCTTCTCTGCTTCCCCAGGACCTGCTAGGAAGGCTAGGCCTCATCCAGTCTTGCAGGTTCTTGTCTCTAGCTCTCTGAAGAAGAATCTCAGGAGGAGACGAGAAGTGAAGTAAAAAACAGGTTTTATTCAGAGATAGGAAGGAAAGAGAGAGAGAGAGAGAGAGAGAGAGAGAGAGAGAGAGAGAGAGAGAGAAAGAGAGCCCATCTCAAGAGAGGGGAGATGCGGGCGCCACATGCTTGGGCGCCACATGTGCTCAGTCACATGGGCACAAGCAGCACATAGGCTCAGGCAGCATATGTGTGCCCTTCCTTTGTTCAAGGGAACTTTCATAGGATTTTTTTCTCAAGCTTCCCCACGTGAGGCTTCTCGCGATGTAAGAGTGTGTTGCTAAGGTGTAGTCAAGGGGATAGTATTGGGAGTGGTGGATGGTCTTCTTTGAAATTCCTTTCCTGGGGCCGGAGCGATAGCCCAGCGGGTAAGGGCGTTTGCCTTGCTGCGCGGTCGGCCTGTGCTGGCCCGGGTTCGATCCCGGCGTCCCATATGGTCCTCCCTAGCACCGCCAGGAGTAATTCCTGAGTGCAGAGCCAGGAGTAACCCCTGAGCATTGCCGGGTGTGACCCAAAAAGCAAAAAATAAATAAATAAATAAATAAAAATAAAAATGATATTCCTTTCCTGTCCTTTGCTCTTGTTGGAGCTTCTCTAGGAGAGGATTCAGCCTTCTCAGCGTCAATTACTGGTGCAAGGAAGATCTAATCAGGCCTAGGCCTTAATTCTTGCAGCTTCAGGGCTATTGAATTTATTACTTCTCAGTAATTCCATTGAAGGCTCCTACCTATCTGCCTTCATCTTAATGTTCCTTCACTCATTCCTTCAACCAGTGCACATTTCCACTCCCAATGTCTCAGTTTCCCTCCCACTCCCCCTCCCACAGCCTACCTCTACTGTCTCACTGTCTTCACTGTATCACTGTCTTCCCGTTCATCATTGATTTGCTCCATCGGGCACCAGTAACATCTCCATATGTCCTGTCTCATGCAAGTAGAGCCCAAGGGCACCTGCTTGCTCCAGGAACATAAAGAGCCTCAAACTATTCCATCTAGTCATGGGAATGAGGTCTATAATTGTTACTGGTATTTGGCATATCAAATACGACACGGGTAGCTTGCCAGGCTCTGCTGTATGGGTAGCATACTCTTGTAGTCATCTCTAAATCCAGCATTTATTGATGAACCGTGCAGCTGCACGCAGCCGCTCGAGCAGGGCTGTGATAGGCTGGTCTGCTGGGTGGAGTTCTGACGAGGGGGAAATCCAGATGTGGAAAATGGAGGCCCTCATGGAGTGGGGGTCGTCTGGCTTGTTGCAAGGCTCTGCTGGGGTGGCGGGCCAGGGCTAGAACCCTCCGTTCGTCCCAGGCAGCTCGTGAGCCGCTGGGCACAGGGAGAGCCAGTAGCAGCTCTGCCCCATGTCTGTGAGTCTCTGGATCAGCATACCTGGGCGGATTTAAAAAAGACAGCTGCAGGGTGGATCTCAATGAGCCGCATTTTTCTTCTCTCTCTCTTTCTTTCTTTCTTTCTTTCTTTTCTTTCTTTCTTTCTTTCTTTCTTTCTTTCTTTCTTTCTTTCTTTCTTTCTTTCTTTCTTTCTTTCTTTCTTTCTTTCTTTCTTCCTTCCTTCCTTCCTTCCTTCCTTCCTTCCTTCCCTTCCTTCCTTCCTTCCTTCCTTCCTTCCTTCCTTCCTTCCTTCCTTCCTTCCTTTCTTCCTTCCTTCCTTCCTTCCTTCCTTCCTTCCTTCCTTCCTTCCTTCCTTCTTCCTTCCTTCCTTCCTTCCTTCCCTTCCTTCCTTCCTTCCTTCCTTCCTTCCTTCCTTCCTTCCTTCCTTCCTTCCTTCCTCCCTCTTGTCTCTCTCTCTCTCTCTCTCTCTTTTTGGGCATTATGGTTTACAAACAGGCATTGAAAGGCTATCATGTTTGTCACTTTACCTATTTCAAATGGACGGTACTGATATAGGAGCAGTGAATGCTGGTCTCTGTGTTGGTCCACATTTTCTATTTTTTTTCAATATTTTCAAAAATGAAAATATTGAATAATAAAGATGTTCAGACTCAGAGTTGGAAAGTAGAAAAAGAAAGGAAAGAAACTTGCTGACTTGGGAGGAACTTAATCTAGGACGAAGCTAACTTGTTGGACTAAGTTGGCTTGTTTGTGGGCCTTTTATAGGAAGATGGTATCTTTGTGTTACAGAGAATGCAGGGAACTTACAGGTCAGAGTCTCTCCGTGGCCCCTTTGAAATGAGGGTTGGGCTTTTGCAATTTTTACTGGTTGACAAGAATGTTAGGGAGAATGCATGGATCAAACAGATTTGTCTGGCTATTTCCCTTAGGTATTGCCCATTATCTTAGCCTGCTGGTGAACTTAAGCTCTGGGGAAGAATTTTATGAAGTTGGGCATTTGTTAATTTCCTGTTTACAGAAAGAGCCCAGGAATTCATTGAAAGTCAACTGCTCATGGCAGCTGGCAAGGGGAAACCTCGAGGTTCCCTCTTTCCTTAGTAGTACTAATAAGAATACCATTATGTATACAAATAATATGAATACACATTGTGAATGTAAATACAAATACTAATATTGTTAGGGTCCAAAATTGAAGACCCATTCTGAAGACCACACACAATAATGCAAATCACACAGCGAAGTTTATTTCCAGCTAGCTGAGGTCCAAGAATCCACTCAACTCAGTGGATTTCAGTCTAAGACCCTGAATATACTAAGACAGGGATTTTTATAGGAAGTTAAAAAAACTGGTTTTCCTTATCTCAAATGTCATACATAGTTTTGTCTTGCAAAACATCCTGGTGGCTTGACAAAATAGACCTTAACAATCAGCAAAGAGCAATACCTGGTCCCATGACTTGACCACCCACATTCCCTGGGTTTATGGCTGATGAAGCTTTATAGTTCCTAGTTTGGGGTTACGGTCTCTGAGGCACAGTGAAGGCTTGTGATGGTGCTAAGATGGGATCCCTTATGTTCAGTGGCTATTTTTGCTTACCTGAGTCTCTAACAATATAACAATAAATAATAGTGCTAGTAGCAATACCAGCATGATTGGTAATAGGACTTGGAATACTAATTGGAAGTCTAACTTTTTTCCCACAGACCAGGTTCCTTTTGGTGGAGAGAAAGAATATAAGCCTGTGTATTGTGGGTACATTGTATGTGTTGTAGGCATTGTATGTGTTGTGGGCTCTGTGCTGTGTCTTGTGTTATGCGTGTTTTGTGTTATGTCTTGTGTTATGTGTTTTGTCTTGTGCTATGTATGTGTTATGCATAACACAAGATGCAGCATAACATATGTACATAACACAACTTGTGTTTCATGTATGTGTTGGAAAAGGAAACAGTCCTGCACACACACACACACACACACCACCAGCAGCAGCAGCAGCAATAGTGGATGCAATGGACAGATCGGTGGTTGGCTTGGCCTTGTGGCAGAACCTATCCTGCCCTGGATCCTATTACACCCACTGGTGACTGGGAGTGTGGTTCCTGCTTCACCCAAGCTAGTAAAAGATAGGGAAAACAGCAAACTGATCCTGAAATGTAGCTCTTGAAGATTGGCCTTCAGAATGCCTTCTTGAGAGCAGCCAGGCTGACCCTGCCATGAGGCTGTCATTAGAATGCCCATCCATCTGCCCAGGCTACAGTGGGCTTCCGCAGGCCTCCTGCACTCTGAGCCCTCTCCTGGCTTGGTGGCTGGCAGGTAGGTGGCAGTGCTAGGCAGAGGCAGTGTTGGCAGGGAGCAGGGGCCAGAGCAGGCTGCTTCTCCCAGCACCTCTCTTCACTGATAGATGAGGAGGCGGCCTTAAATAGCAATAACCTTGTGGTTTTAGACTCTGCATGGCCACTCACTTTGTTTCTCTTCATTTATATCCCTCATCTGTAGAAGAAAGGCACCAAACACACTAATCTTTAACCACACACTGTTGAGGAGTCCAAGAGACAGTGGGGATGAGAGTGCGTATAAATAGGGAGACATCTCAGAAGTCAGCTGACTGTGTTCCGACCAGGTAAAGGCTTTGTTATAAAATAAATCTTCAACTGAGTAATTTTAAATCTTGGTTTTATTCAGGGTTTGTGAATAGGGAAATTCATGAACATGGGGCATTTAGCAGTGAAGAGGAGTTCCGAGGAGCTGTATACCTTTCCCCACAAAGCGTTTTCTAGACAGAAGAGGATGAGATATGGAAGTTACCAGTAAAGAAAGGCTTGTTGGGGCCGGGTGATAGCCCAGCGGTAGGGTGTTTGCCTTGCACGGCCGGCCTGTGCCGGCCCAGGTTCGATCCCGGCATTCCATATGGTCCTCCGAGCACCGCCAGGAGTAATTCCTGAGTGCAGAGCCAGGAGTAACCCCTGAGCATCGCCGGGTGTGACCCAAAAAAGCAAAAAAAAAAAGAAAGGCTTGTTTTTAGTATGGCTAGCCACCTGTGGGGTTTTCAGGGGGTTGGTGGATTGATTATGTGCTAGTGCTGGCAAGGGAATTGAAGATAAATGGGTGGAAGATACATTTCCCAGGAGAAACATTTCCTGGAGAGGTTGAAAATATAGTTAAGCCAGCTTGGGAGGCTTAGCACAAGTGACTCCATTTTTATTTTTATTTATTGTTATTATCTTTTTATTTTGAGCCACACCTTTTAGTGTGGCTTATTTAGGTTATTCCTGGCTTTGGTCCCAGGAGCGATCCCTTGCAATGTTCACGGACAGTATGTGGTACCAGGTATACAAACTGGAGCTAGCCATATAGAAGGCAATGCCTGAATGTCTGTAGTCTCCCTGGTCCCATGAGTCCATTTTATTATTCATTTATTTATTTTCTAATTTCATTTTTTATTTTATTATACCATCATGTATAATGGTATGCAAGTGCAAAATTATTCATGATTAGGTTTCAATTAAATAGTGTTCCAGCACCCATCCCTCCACCAGTGCATATTTCCCACCACCAATGTCCCCTGATTCCCTCCCCTCCCTCAGTCTGCCTCTATGGCAGGCGCTTTGCCTCTTCTCTCTCTCTCTCTCTCTCTCTCTCTCTCTCTTCCCCCTTCTCTTGCACATTGTGTCTTGTAATACATACATTTAGGGATTATCATGTATATCCCTTTGTATACATTAAATGCTCAGTTAAGGCCGGTGTTACCATTTCCAAAAATTATTAGCACTCTGGTCCCTTCTCTGTCTTACCTAACCTCTGACTCCCACACACTTGAGGTAGATTACAAACACTGAGAAGTCCTCTTTGTCCATGATTTGCCTGGTCTTGGATATTAGCATCATACTATTTTTTTATATTCCACCAATTTATGCAGCCATTCTATATCTATCCTTCACCTTCTGTCTAGTTTCACTCAACATGATACTCTCCATGTCCATCCATTTATGGAAAATTTCATATCTTAGTTTTTCCTAAGAGCTGTATATTATTCCACTGTGTATATATATCATAGTTTCTTTATCCAGTTGTCTGTTCTTGGGCACTCTGGTTGTTTCCAGATTCTGGCTATTGTGAATAGTGTTACTTCTAAACATAGAAGTTCAGATGGTGTTTCTGCTGTGTGTTTTTGGGCTCCCAAGGTATAGTCCCAGGAGTATTGCTGGGTCAAATGGGAGTTCAATTTCTAGTCTTTGGAGGAATGTCCATATTGTTTTCCAAAAGGCTGTACCAGTTGACATTCCCACCAACAATGGATGAGAGTCCCTTTCTCCCCACACCCATGCCAGCACTGGTTGTTCTTGATCTTTTGGATATGTGCCAGTCTCTGTGGTGTGAGATGATATCTCATTATTGTTTTGATTTGTATCTCCCTGATGGTTAGTGATGATGAGCATTTTTTCATATGTCTTTTGGCCATTTGAATTTCTTCCTTGATAAAGAAGTGATATTAAAAAATCAATCCTGTTCACAATCATGCCTCAGAAAATCAAGTACCTCAGATTTAGCTTCACTAAGGATGTAAAGGACCTGCATAAGGAAAATTATAAAATGCTGCTTTAGGAAATAACAGAGGACAGGAGGAAATGGAAACACATTCCCTGCTCATGGTTGGGAGAATCAACATTGTCAAAATGACAATACTCCCTAAAACATTATACAGATTCAATGCAGTCCCTATAAGGATACTCATGACATTCTTCAAAGAAATTGACCAAACACTCTTGAAATTCATATGGAACAATAAACCCCCACGAATAGTGAAAGCAATCCTTGGGTAGAAGAAAATGGGAGGCATCACCTTTCCCAACTTCAAACTATACTACAAAGCTTTAGGAATTACAACAGCATGGTATTGGAATAAAAACAGACCTGTGGGCCTATGGAATAGAGTTGCGTATCTTGACACACCTCTTCAAATATGTGATCATTTAATCTTTGATGAAAAGTGGAGCAAGGAAGCCCACTACAACAAGTGGTACTGGAAAAATGGGGCACCTACGTGCAAAAAAAAATGAACTCAGACCTCTAACACCATGCACAAAAGTCAGATCAAAATGGATTAATGATTTCAATATCAGACCTGAATCCATAAAGTACATCAAAGAAAACATAGGCAAAAACCTCCATGATATGGAAGCTAAAGGCATCTTCAAAGAGGAAACACCACAAACAAAGCAATTGGAAGTAAAGATAAACATATAGGACTACGTGAAACTAAAAAGCTTCTGTACCTCAAAAGAAACAGTGACCAAGATAAAAAGACAGTCCACAGAGTGGGAAAGAATATTCACTCAATACCCATCTGATAAGAAGGGATTAATATCCAAAATTTATAAGGCTCGGGTAGAACTTTATAAGAAAACGTCAGCCAACACCATCAAAATATGGGGAGAAGAAATAAAAGAGAAACCACGATTCCATCTTAGACCTGTTTCTTTTTTTAAATACTTTAGTTCACAGATCTGGCTTTCTGCTTGTGCCAACCCTTCCCCTTCTGCATTCGGAATGCAGAAAACAAGAACCACTTGTTTCTGACAGACCCAGGGTTCACAGAACAGAGTGGAATTGTCTGTAGGGTGTCCTGGGCCTTTCCCAACTGCTGTATTTTTTCAAACACAAAGCAGGTGGAGAGAGATCTTTAGGGAACATGATGAAATGGAATTTGAGGTTACCCTGTGTTTGGTGAGTCCATGAGACATTAGGTGTGAAAGGGGTGTGAATGATCACTGCTAAAAGCCAGTTGAAGAACCAGCACCCACCGCCCCAATTTGTAGGGTTCAGTCCTAATACCACCCATGACCCTGACCTGCAGAGTCCAATCTAAAACTGGAACAGACACAGTAGTCTGTCTGAAAGCTAGCCTTAACAGCTCTGAAGAAGGGGATAATTTGACTGTTTATTGAACACATTTTCTGTACCCCACCCTAGTTTCCTGGATCCAGACAAATTAGCCATTGTTTCCAGTTAACAGGTATATTAAGAGGAGTTAGCAGGTACATTTAGAGCGATGTCATGTCATGGCTGGTATATTTACAGAACTGTGGCTATAGGGAGATAAAAAAAAATCAGCAAGTGCCTTTAATAGATAGCACTGAATTCAGAGCAATCTCTCATCCTCCCGGTGCCTGTTCGCAGCCTTCATTATCTAAACTAAACTAGGTTTGAAAGTCACGGTAAACCATTCTATTCTTACCTGGGCACACACTTGCATTCCTCGTTGTCTAAACTAAGCTCAGCGTGTTTTACCCAGGGGACCTCCAACTTGGGGATTTTATTAAGAGGAGGCCAGTGTCTGTGAACATTGTTGAGGGCAGGGAGGGTCCTTGCAGACAGGCAGAGGAAATGAGTGTGTGGTAAGCAGGAAAATGGACTCCATACAGCCTGTCTCCCTGGCAGGAACTGCGAATGTCAAGGCCATGTAAGCATGGAGATGTGGGGGTGGGGTAAAGCCTTTTCCCCAAATTTGTGCAAATAAAATTTCTGAAATGTCCAGATCAAACTTTCCACTGGTATGTGGATCCAAGGTCACCTTGTTGTAAGGATCTAACTTTGCAGTGGTGAATGAAGCCAAGGTCACCCTGCTGTATGAAGCCAAGGTCATCTTGGCATATGGAGACTCAGATCCACTAAGGTTGCTTGGGGAGGGGCAATGCCAAGTGAAACTGTTACCATCACCTTTAAGAATGAAGACTACCCAGATTTAGGGACATTTCTAGAAGTAACTTTATTTTTAATATAATGTGAGATAAAAAACAAAGGGTTTAAGTTATACAATGTTCCAAGGCCTGCCCCTTACCAGTGTGAATTTCCCACCACCAGTGCCCCAAGTTTCCCTCTGGAACTCCCCTGTAACTTGCCTCTATTGCACGCTGTTGGGGTGCGCCGCCGGGGTCCCCGACAGTGCCGGGAAGCAGTTCCCTTCTACCTCCAAAGCCAGCGAGAAATGGATGAAAACTCAGGAATCCGATGCAGTTTTAAAAGGCTTTACTTATCACAGGTTCAGGCATACAAATCAGCAAAAAGGAAAAGCCCGGTGCTTAGGATTCCAGGCTAGAACCCCAGCCATGTGTAGGCCAAGATGGCGGCCACCACGTGTAAAGGCTTTGTAAAAGGAGAAGACAAAGACAAGACTTCTAAGAAGGGTGAGCGCTCACAGAGAGCCCAAAGGAAGCGGGAGAGAGGAAACCGGCTAGTTTTATACCTCTGAGAGGAAACCGGCTAGTTTTATACCTCTGCCACTCAGACCTTCCTCCCACTGTTATGGAAAGCAGGGAGAGTCAAATGCCCTTAGGTAATCCCTCCCTGCACCTCACCTAGGCCCTTTAGTATGCTAATGTTTTGAGCCAAGATCTGCCTCGGAATGCCTTTATAGGGTAGAGAAGGGGGTTTCTGAGATGGCATATCTCTGTACCAAAGACTAATACTAATGCCAGTTAAATATTTCTCCAAGCCTTCACAAGTCTCTTCTACTTCATTGTAGTTTTATATTTTAGTTGCCTTTGAGTATATCAGGGAGCCATGCTTGTTTGCTTGGAAGCAAACAGCATTTCTCTCTGATCTAATTACTTAGGTGTCCTACATGGCCAGGCTAATATGCTGGTAAGATCTAGCTAGTCCCACGATGATTGTGGTAACATGGGAGAATATTTATACCAGCTAGTACAGCATACATGGTCGGATAAACTGCCACATTTAGACTACCCCCCTTATCTACGAAGTGATTTGCAGGAGGTAATCCAGAGCAGATGCAGCGGCCCTTAGGAGTCCTGCAACAGCACGCCTTTTCTTCTTTCTCTCTTATTTTTCTTTTAGGCATTGTGCTTTGCAATACTGTTACTGAAAGGGTATCATGCATATCCCTTTACCTTCTTTCAGCACTCAGTTTTTGTCTAGAGTGATCATTTCAGCCATCTTTGTCACAGAGGTCCCTTCTCTGTCCTGACTACACTCACCCACAACTTGTGGCAAGCTTCCTTCCATGGCCAAGGGTTCTCCCTTATTGTCTGGGTATTATTCACAAACACATACACAAACAAACACACATGTGTATATATTTATGTACTCTAAATGAGTTCATTTATTCTGCTTGTCCCTCCCTCTGTGACTCATTTCACTCAGCATGATATTGTCCTTGTCCATCCATGGACATTACTCAAAAAACTAGAAATTGAGCTTCCATATGACCCAGCAATACCACTCCTGGGACTATTCCCTAGTGACCCAAAAACACAATCCAGAAAAGCCATCTGCACTCCTATGTTCCTTGAGGCACTATTCACAGTAGCCAGAATATGGAAACCACCCAAATTCACAAGACCTAATGAATGGATAAAATAACCATGGCGCATCTACACAATGGAATACTATGCAGGTGTTAGGAAATGTCATGAAATTTTGCTTCTACATGAATGGACACGGAAAAAAACTTTGTCTGAGAAACTTAAGGCAGGGTAAACATCTGGAGTAGAATCTGGAACACTGGTTTTATTAGGGGAATGATATTTTCCATCCAAGTACTAACCAGGCCCAACCAGGGGGAGTGATCTCTTCTCATCACATAAACACCCCCTTTCTCTTGGATTTCCAGACCTCAAGCCAATTCTAAGCTCAGGATCTAAACCATCAATTTATTATTTACTCTAGAAAGTATAGTCATGTAAAATCACCATAGGTAGGTCATTAAATTCCCACTCCATGAGGGGCCTTCATTTTCCACATCCGGACTTCCCCCTCGTTAGAACTCATAAATGCAGGATTTAGAGATGACTACAAGAGTATGCTACCCGTATGGTAGAGCCTGGCAAGCTACCCGTGTCGTGTTTGATATGCCAAATACCAGTAACAATTATAGACCTCATTCCCATGACCTGATGGAATGGTTTGAGGCTCTTTATTTTCCTGGAGCAAGCAGGTGCCCTTGGGCTCTACTTGCATGAGACAGGACATATGGAGATGTTACTGGTGCCCGCTCGAAACAAATCGATGATGAACGGGAAGACAGTGATACAGTGATACTAATATTAATTTTTCTGATGATCATTTGTTTGTTTGATCCAAGAAGAACCCAGAAGAGGTGAGGGAATTTCCTTCTCTGCAATGTTTCTTTCCTTTTGTTTCTGGGTCACACCCAGTGATCTTCAGGAGATCCTTGTGGGTCTGCACTTAGGAACCACACCTGGCAGTGCTCAGGGAACAATATGGGATGCAGGGGATTGAATCCCAGTTGATTGTGTGAAACCCTTCTGTTGGATGACAGGCTTAGATAGTTTGGGAGCTTTGCTGTTTTACCCACTCACAGCTTAATCTACTTACATGTTCTTAAGCCAAGGTTCATTTTAATGAGATTTCTCTTCTATGTAAACACTGATAGAGGGTGTGGAAGTTACAGAAGTCACCTTGACTCTGAATAACTTCTGACTTATTATACATCTACTAAGACTTTTATGTTATCTAGATTGGGCACAGCTTCTCTTTATATCCACTGCACCCAGTGTGGGACAATTAGAATTTACCAGGAGACTGCCACCCTGACTATGTTGAGACTATTTAAGATTATAGGAGGGATCATACTAGTTTGCCCTCACGCAGGCGACTGTGACCCTTTCGGTACAAGATACTCAGAATCACCCTGTTGCAGATAATAAATAAGAAGGGCCTTGTGGGTATATGAAGCCCATGAAATTAAGATGTATTACTTTATTTTTTTAAATTTAATTTTATTATTTTCCCCCGTAAATATTATTACACCATTTTAGACATACAATTGAAAGATGCTCATGTAGAGTTTTTGGTTCTACAGTGTTCCAACACGCATCCCTCCACCCAAACCCATCTCCCATCACCAATGTCCCCACCTCCCTCCCCCTCCTGCACCTAACTACTTGGCGGATTCTGTATGTCATTTCTTTCCTCTTTATATCTCCTTCCCACCAAACTTTCCTGCTCTTCGTGGAATGCAATGCATTAAAAGACATTACTGTTTCACTATTTTAGTGGTGAAAATGCCAGCCTCGGCAACCAACAACTGGAATTAGCCCCAGAGCTCTCCCAGGTCTGACCTGGCAGAGGTGGTGTCCAGTCTTTGTGAAAATAGGCAAGCGGCCACGCGACCTGGGCTCAAACTGGTTTTGCTCTGTCCATCTGGTGGTGAGGCAGTTTCCCCAGCGTCCGGACAGCGAAAATGGTGGCTAGTGTGATGGGCGAGTCTCATCCGGCTGCTACTGGGACCCCCCACTCCCAAAACCCATCTGCCCTCCTCGGGGCTCCATAGTCAGCTGGGCCCGGTGCGAGCTGAGTTCCAGCCTCCCCAGCCGCTTGTGAGACTCTGCATGCTGGCCCCCCAGGCAGCTCCCGGGTGGGGGCCACCAGACTCGACAAAATGGATGGGGGAAAGGGCGAACCCGAGTCCATCTGATGAATTCCCAGTGATTCCTGCTTCTGGGAGCCACCTACCTGGGCTCGAACTGGTTTTGCTCTGTTCATCTGGTCGTGAGGCAGTTTCCCAGCATCCGGACAGCAAAAATGGTGGCTAGTGTGATGGGCGAGTCTCATCCGGCTGCTTCCGGGACCCCCAGAGGCGACGGGCCCCCCTCCCAAGACCCATCTGCCCTCCTCAGGGCTCCATATTCAGCTGGGCCGGCGCGAGCCAAGTTCCAGCCTCCCCAGCCGCTTGTGAGACTCTGCATGCTGGCCCCGGGCAGCTCCTGGTGGGGCCACCAGACTCGACAAAATGGAGGGGGAAAGGGCGAACCCGAGTCCAAGATGTATTACTTTATACCAGCTCTCTCTCTCTCTTCAGTGTTTTACATAAGAGATAATCTCAGAGGAAGGGGATTAGTCCTTGACTTAACCTTTTGTACCTGTAATAGGGTGTGGCACCACCCTTCTACACTCTGTTTAGGGTTCTTTGTTGACAGCCTTTGTTGACTCTGTCAACAGATAGGATTACTTTGGTGTATATAAGGGGACTGACATGAGGCACTTGCCCCTCTTTTTTTCCACTTCTTTTGGGTAGGATTCCTCTCTGGAGAGATCCTCTCTCTTTGGTGGGAGACTTGGGCTCTCTTGTATGGTCTAAGTCCTGACCAGAGCTAGAGTTCTTTCATAACATTGGATTGTGGTGGTCAAGGTTTTGTACTATTAAAAGCCTTTTTTGGAACTGCGCCAGACTCGTGAATTTTCATCCGTTCCCCCGACATCCTCAAAGATATAAGAGAACTTCTGACCTGGTACTATTAGGGACCCCAGTGGCTCCCGACACCCCTCTGTACTATCACTCCAGCCCCTGCCCCTATACTTTAACAGAGGGTTGCCCCCAATCTTGCTTCCCAGTGGCTGTACATGACTGGCTAATGACAGATGGGAGACAGAGAGGAGGCCATGATCTGGCTACTTGTCTCTCTTTTCCTGAACATCTCTGAATGAAGATGGAGTATCCTTGAGTTGACCTCCTAGCATCCAGAACTCAATAATTCAGGCTAATGCTTCCTTCACTTTGTGGCTAGCTTATAAGAGATGATTACTTCTCTGACAAGAGTGGGATGAACAGCAGTTCTGCAGGTTTCTCCATAGGCTCATAAAATAGAGGCACTTCCCTAAAAATATGTTAGACTTCCCTTCAAGTTTCCTTTGTCCAGGAACCTGGCTGAATTCCCCAACATATTCCAATCTGCTTCCCAGGGTCTTTTTCCTCCGTGAAGGAGTGACAGGGAATTCCCAGGGCTGCAGAGGTATGAGTCCATGAGGTAGAGCCCTGAGGTCAGCTTGAAAACCTAAAAGAAATCTTTCACTCAGTCTTCTAAAATGCCCCGAAGTCTACTCTCAATAGAACAAAGCCAGAAAAATAGCTCTCTTTCACATCACATCAAGGCATGCCTTTAAAAAAATCAACAAAAAGAATAAATCAAGGCACAGCACCTCCCTAACTTCCAGTCCCCTATGGGGATCAGCATTTCATCAGAGAAGAGAGATTAGAAAATTGTTTAGCCTGTCTGAAATACAACACATGCTGATATTTCACAGATAATTTCATCTTTTGAAGTGGCTTCGTTTCTATGACCTTTCTGTTTGGTCATGAACCCTCTTGGCTCTGTTTGACAGTTAAAGAAAGGTGAGAGGTATATATTGTCCAGGTCAGGCAACCATTTCATGAGGAAAAGTCAAATTCAGAATTCTTACTTCTAGGAACTGCCCCCCCACCCGCCCCCAGCACTGCATGTTGGTGATTTGGTTTAAGGTGTCGGATGTGGGGTTCCATCAATTGCTGGTCTGCTGCTGGAAGCCCGCCTGTAGGTTAACTCCACCCTATAGTAC
This sequence comes from Cryptotis parvus, assembly GCA_021461705.1. Classification (NCBI taxonomy): domain Eukaryota; kingdom Metazoa; phylum Chordata; class Mammalia; order Eulipotyphla; family Soricidae; genus Cryptotis; species Cryptotis parvus. The sequence goes on from JAJIBD010031466.1 coordinate 67,150, forward strand.
CTCCAAGGATGAACATTTTCAGCCTGAACCACTAAGAGATGCTTTGAGCAGCCATGCTGGTGTGGGCATCATCAGAGGAAGTTATGTATGAAATGCCAAGTTAGACTCAGTGTCAGGGGCACCATGGCTATGACTGACGAGGTGCTAAAAACCGTGAACCTACATCATCACATCAAACCTTGAACCTAGACTGGGCAGTCTTATGCTGCCCAGATTATTGTTAGAGTGTCCCCATGTCCTCCGGGAGGCTAAGGAACCATAAAATAACAATTCATCTTCTTGACTGCTTTGTTTCACTGCTTTCCACACATGCGCAGGCTGATGTTGGTGAAGATTTGTTTACACTTTCTCATGTTAGAGTTAATCACTTACTATTCTTCTTGCCTCAGCCCATTGCTCGTTGACAATGGAATCCTGGTCAACAATATTCACATCCCTCCCGGGACTAAAACAGTCTTTTGTTAGCAGCAGGTATAGTATGCGCTTGCTTAATGGAATGTACAATACTCCAGACATTGACTGCAGCCATTCAGCTAAGCTCGATTGTGGTGCTTGCACTGGGAGCGCATTTCTCTTCAGCTGTAAAACATTTGTTTGTAGATACATCCTTAATAATGAACTGAGGTATAGAACAAGAGCCTTTAAATGCATTATTCTTCCTTCAATTACAGGGTGTATTGAAGAAAATAATTGGAAATGTAAACAGATCTTTGTGCATAGAAAGTGCATCACAGTACTATTTGTAATAGTGAGAAATTGGAAAAGATTTAAATGTCTAATTTCTGAAGGGATTATATTAAGTGAAGGGCTGCCCACTTGGCAAATGACTAGCAGTTATATAAATGTTTATTAAGGCTTTTCCTGGTATAGGAAAGTGGTTAGGGTGTAATATCTGAAAAAGCAATACTTACAAACCACATATGAGGTTTAATATTAAGAAGATCTCAATTATGAAAACTGTGCAAGGAAACTTGTAAGGAAGAGCAAAAATTTTCAAAGTTATTTCTCTAAGTGGAGAAATTTTAAGTGGTTGTTACTGCTATGGACTAAATGTTTGAGTTTAATCATCAAACATTCATATACTGAACACTTGTTCTCAATGAGATGGTACTTGTGTCTTTCTTCCCCCTTCCCTCCACTGATGATTGTGGCTTGGTTTTTCTCACTCAGATGGGATGATGGCAAAGTTGCACTCCTCTCGTCATCATGTTTAAACACATTCTGGTGGAAGCACTTGCTGGGGAGTGTCATTTGCTCACAAAGTTGCTCTCACAGGTGCTCAGGGGCTCACACTCCTTACTGCAGTGCTTACTCATCTCTGTAGTTGCTCTGCTCATACATGTCAGCGTGTGGTGCATTGGACATTGCTTGTAAGAATCTCAGGTTGCAGAGGTGCCAGGATCACGCTCAACACATGTGACAGCACTGGGCTTCAAGCCGCATCTCACTGTAAGGCAGGGGCTTTATCCAGTGGGTCTGTCTTGCTGATGGAAGGTGCAGACTTTGGAAGGAGCCGAGAATTCCTCTTTAATGATATCAATGCCCTTCTAAAAGGTTCTCCAGATAGCCTGTAAGCAGGCAAAAATATGCATCACACACTGAAGACCTTTTTATCCTGGGCACCTTGGCCCCAGAACCTTGAGAAATGTTCATTGTTTATAAATAGCCAAGTCTGGTGTTTTTGTTAATATAGCCTGAATGGATTAATTATTTTATTAAATAATTCTCTATATGGATATTTAAAAAAATTCCAACTAAAATAATTTCTAAAACCCAAAGTACAAAGTGTTACTTAAAGTGATGAAAGTCATGGTAGAAAAGTAAAAAAGTAACATATGCCCCCAACACTTGATCCTAGCCAAAGGCCGAGAAGCGATAACATATGCCCCCAACTGCTCCAATTATTATGAAAAATGGTTGTCAAAAATGGGCTGGAGCTGGACAGATAGTACAATAGTTAAGGACTTTTACTGGCACATAGCTGGTTCAGTCCATTTGATCCTCGTCATCCCATATGGTCTCCTGAGTCTTTCCAGGAGTGATCCCTGAATGAAGAGCCAGGGAGCAAGCTCTGATTACAGCCTGTGTGTGGCTGTAATCAGAAAGTGTGGCCCCCAAACAAACAAGCAAAACAAAAAGTGGGTAAAAGTATAGGAATAGTCAATTTGCAGAAAGAAATCGCCTTGTTTATGATCACCTGTGAACATCTTCATCATAAATTGGAGAAGTGCTGGTAAGAGAGCAAAGTAATAATCAATTTCTCCCTAATAATAGACAAGAGCCAAGAAGGGTTCTGGTAGTTATCTACTTCTCTCAAGACTTTGTTGTTATTGTTGCTGTTATGGAAATGACAAGTGGCCCAATCCTGAGAAGGCATGAGCATTGTGCAAGAACTGTCCAGGGTTCTCGAGAAACAGAGGACTTGTTTCTCCACGAGGGCGAGGCTTTCCGTGGGGAAAACCACCCTGCCCTCACAGAGCGTTGGCTTTAGAGTTTCGTGCATTAGATACTCCATGACGTGTCCTCCTTTGGCAGTGCCTGGCTTGTCTCTTGGGCCTTGGGATGCAGACTGAGATGGAGCTGGACTTGTGGACATTTCTCTAGGAAAGGAGAAGGTTGGGGCAGTGGGAGATTGCAGCTAGAATGAAATGCCATGGGAAGCAGCACCATGACCCTGTAGAGGTTCTTGAAGCGGGCGACCCTCCAGATCTACAGGCGCAGCCCTCAGTAATGGACATGACCTTGGGGAGTCATGGGAAAAGATTTTGCTTTTAGAAAATAGCAAAAGTCAGAATGAAAGGGGGCTCTGGTGAAGATGTGGGAAGACTGGAGTCAGAGATGTGGAGACGTGGGAGGGGGTCACTTCACCTCAGGGAAGTGACTCTTCGTTCAGTTGAGGCAATTCCCAGAGCACCGACTTTTTGGAGGCTGTTCCTAGTTCCACTTCCAGCTTCCAAGGGAAGAGAATCTTCAATCCCAAATAAGGATCTGGTTAAGGGGATAGGGAGTGGGTTGGTGGCATCACAGCAACCCCCATAAAATGTATCTTTGGCTGGCATTTGGGGGAAACTGTTATTTATTTTTATTTATTTTTGGTCAAACTGGATGGTGCTCAGACCATGTAGGGCTGGCATCAAACCTGGGTCTTCTGCAACAGAGAAAGTACTTGACCTATTGAGCTATATCTCCTTGGCCGGAGACAAATTTTTTAGAGTAGCTTTAAGTTCACAACATCGAGAGGAAGACATGGAGAGATCCCATATGCATCTTGGGAGATGCTTCTCTCCCTGTGCATCTCCTGCTGAACGGCACATTGGACCAGCCTCGGTCAATGCATACGACTTGCCTCAAGCCCGTCGTTCACATTGTTCACCCGTGTGTTGCACTGTTTTCCTCTTTGAAGTTAACTTTTTAAAAGGAATGAGGGGAGAGAAAATGAGAGAAATACATAGCAAAAAAGAACATGGGTTTCTCCATAAGGAAAAAAGCCAAGAGTACATATCTCAGGTTGAGGTGATTCTCCAAGATGGAGAATTTACCTGAGTAATTTACATTGTATGGCAATTATGGGCATGGCAAATATATAATGACATAGACATCTTATATAATAGGGGCTGAGCCAAAGAGGTAACCTACCTTCATTTATTCCTGAAAGCACATACTTTAGAAAACAGCAAAAGTCAGAATAAAAGGGAGCTTTGATGAAGATGTGGGAAGACTGACATTTTCATAGCTTGCATTTGAGCAGGTGAGTTTCTAATTTCAGAAATTAATTTGGTAATATCTATTTTAAAAGTACACAATTCTGGGCGGAGCGATAGTCCAGCGGGTAGGGCATTTGCCTTGCACACAGCCGGCCTGTGCCCGCCTGTGCTGGCCTGGGTTCGATACCCAGCATCCCATATGGTCCCCTGAGCACTGCCAGGAGTAATTCCTGAGTGCAGAGCCAGGAGTAGCCCCTGAGCATTGCCAGGTGTGATCCAAAAAAAGCAAAAAAAAAAAAAAAAAACACAATTCCATTCCCAAGTCACTGCATTTTGTACATATTTTCTCCAGAAAGAATCTGCTTGTAAGGATCTACCTACTGAGATGTTTAATGCCACAATGTGTGTAGTGACCTAACTAAAAACACCAGAAAAGAATTTAATGACCTGGAATGGCAGAATAAAGCATGCCAGTTAACATTATAGAATTAAGAGGGAACTGTATGACCTAGAGCAGTGCTTCATGATATTCAGGGAAATTTAAGTGATTTGTATCTATAATCCTACTTAAAGGAAGCAAAGAAACCTGACTTCCATGTACATGTTTTGTTATGGCGCTCTATTACTTACAGAGGAATAAAGAGAAAAAATAAGGAAGCCTCTTTAATAATAATGTGACATTATTGTACTGGCAGTGACCTTATTTTTACATTGTTGATTTTGTGTCCATTCCTCCTTCTGTATTCCAATCTCCTGACCTTGCATAAGTATGAGGTATAAATAGTTCAGAGCCTAGCAGACTATAGAGTTTGCGTCTTCCATTTTGAAAAGTGTTTATGGAGATCACACTCAAATAATTGTTGGAACACTTTGGAGTAAACAACTTGAAGCAGGGATCAGGTGCTAGAAAGCCTTGGTTCATTGCATGAGTTGGGGAGCCCCAGTCATGGGAGAAGGGGCTGGAACAAGACTCAGGGGTGGAGCACACAACTCAGCAGTGCAGATGTGGGCTGGATCCCCAGTACTTCACAACACTTGACTTTTGGTGTGTTTGTTTGGGAGCCATGCACAGCAGTAATCAGAACTTACTCCTGGCTCTATGTTCAGGGATCTCTCCTACCAGGTTTGAAGAACACTATGTGGTACTGGAGACTGAACCAGGAGTGTCAGGTGTAAGGCAAGTGCCCTGTTGGCTGTATTATCTCTCAGAACAGAGTCCTAATAACTCAGAAGAGAATGTTGGAATTCTGAGCTTGTGTGGCCATCACACCTTCCTATTCTGACTAATTATTTGTTTATTTATGTACATATTCTTCCATTAAACATACTTTGAACACCTCTTATGGACTATTTATAGCAGATAAAACTTCCACATGCCCAGAGGAAATTATTTACTGAAAATAGTGTGAGTAGTCTCACCACATTTATATTAAAAATTGGGAAAACTATTCAGTTTTATCTGTCAGTGGGGCTTTTCCTTTGTGCTAAGTACTATCTCAGAGGCTTTAGACACATCGATTCATTCCATCCTTATGACTTATGTCCTTCATGCATGCTTATTATCTGTTCTGCAAATGATGAAACCAGTGACCTAAGAGATAAGAGGTTCTCCCCAAGGGTACAGAGCAGAGAGTGACAGACTGGGGCTTAAGAACATCACATCATAGCTGCTGAAAGAAAGCAGTAAGAGCTGTTCCCTGATTTGTGGTTGTTTCTGAAGTGCCTGTTGGGTTAATTGCTCAAGAAAACATACTAGGCCTGTGTGTGTGTGTGTGTTTGTGTGTCTGTCTTTATAGGAAAAGATAATGGGACCGGGAAAAGGGTGTGACATGCTTTTCATTTTGTTTTGTTTTATTTTTAAGAACCAGAGAGATAATACAGTGGGGAAGGTAATTTCTTTGCCTGCAGCTTACTTGGTTTGATCCCTAGACCTACATGTAGTTCACTAATCACCACTCAGAGTGATCCCTGAGCACAGAACTGGCAATAAGCCCTCAGTATAGCTGGACATGGTGACCCCATGCAAAAAAAAATCCTTTGCTGTGCATATAAAACACTTGGGGAACCTGCATTTGCAGTCAGCTTTCAGGCAATGCTGATGCTCTTTCCACCACTTTGAGAAGCAAGGGATCTGGGGACCAGAAGTCCCAATGTCCTAAAGAAAGGCAAACAACGAAATACTTTCTTCTACACAGTTCTTAGATGCAGAGGCAGTCAGTGAAAGAGTGGGAGCAGATGGAGCCACTAAGGGTGAAGTGAACAGGGCAGTGAGGAACCACGTCAAAATGCATTTTCTTTCTCTAAAGGCAAAGCTTGGCTCCCGTTTGGCTGGGGCTCCCAGCCTTTGCTACATAATATTAGTCATCTGTGGTTAATGTGCATGTGAGAGACACAGAGTTTGAGATCATGGCTGTCCTCCATCCCTGCTGGATGTAACCTGGTGTTCTCCAACATTGCTGAGCTCAAGTAGTACCACATCTCTGGTTCTTAGACACACAGACACACTGAATATTGCTGGGGTGACTCTAGACCACAATAGAGCACAACTTTCCATAGGAGACCCTGGATTCCACATCCAGCATGGAAAAAATGTCTTAAAAATATTATTTCTGGAGCAGGAACAATGGTCCAGTGGGTAGTGTGTTTGCCTTGCATGCAGCCGGCCTGTGCCGGCCCGGGTTCAATCCCGGCATCCCATATGGTCCCCCTAGCAGTGCCAGGAGTAATTCCTGAGTGCAGAACCAGGAGAAACCCCTGATTATTGCTGGGTGTGACCCCCAAAAGCAAAATAAAATATTATTTCTTACAGCACCATGAAATAGACAAGTATAAAGCAGTTTATGACTGGGTTTCAGTCATACAATGTTCCAACACCTGTCCCTCCACCAGTGCACATCTCCCAACACCAATGTTCTCAGTTTTTCCTCACCCTCCCCACCCCACAACCTGCCTCCATGGCAGGCTCTAAAAAATGCTATTTTGCTTTGGAAGAACATGTGATTATTACATAAGGTCTTACTATAGCAAGATGCAGAAAATTGGCACATCTAATCAGTATCGGTCACTGATAACATTTGAATGATTTTAGATTTGTGTCTGATACAACTTGTGTTTACTGGAACACTCTGTGTAGACATAAGAGGTATTGTAGCACTTAATTAAATCACAATTAGTAATTGTGTGTATTAAATATTTTATTATTATATTTATTTAAATTATACTGCAGTTCATTTTTTCTAGTTTAAATACTTAAGGAAAATCATTTATACTTAAAATGAAACTGAGGACCAGAGGACAGACACTGTAGGTACAAATCTCAGGGAGAATCTGCCTTCGGTACTCATCAATACACTAGCTCACTCTTCACATGCTACCTGTCCGAATGCAAGGTGCCCTCCCAATAGAAAACCAGCAGGACATTTCTACTGTTCAAGAAGGGAGACATTCACGACATCGGCAACTATTGTCCCATCTGCCTGTTGTCCGTCATCTACAAGCTGTTTACACGAGTCATCCTGAACAGGATTGGCAGAACACTAGATGAAGGACAACCATGTGAGCAAGCTGCCTTCCGGAAAGGATTCAGCACAATCAACCATATCCACACGGTAACCAAACTCATTGCGGTTTGTAGGGAGTACAAGATGCTGCTCTGTCTCATGTTCATTGATTTAAAGAAAGTCTTTGATTCTGTGGAGACTGAAGCAGTCATCGAAGCCCTAGCCAAACAGGGTGTTCAAACCCAACACATCAAGATCCTTCGTGAGCTGTGTTACGGATTCACCACCAGGATCTCACCATTCTACAAGGAAGTGATCATTGATGTCAAAAGAAGGTTTCAGCAGGGTGATACCATTTCACCAAAACTCTTCAGCACCACCTTCGAGAACATCATGCAACAATTAGAATGGGAAGGAATGGGAGTGAAGATAGATGGTCGGCAACTACACCACCTCCACTTCGCTGATGACATCGTTCTAATAACACCAAGCATTAGCCAAGCGGCACAAATGCTGGCTGACTTTGACCAAGAATGTGGAAAGATAGGTCTACAGCTGAATCTAAAAGAAAAACTATGTTTATCAAAAAATGAACTAGTTACAGAGGCCCCATTCACTCTCAATGGAACAAACATCTCTGAATACAGCAGTTATGTGTACCTAGGTCGAGAAGTCAACATGATGAATGACCTAAAACCTGAGCTGTGCAGGAGGAAGAGAGCGGCATGGAATGCCTTCAAAGGCATTGAAGAAATAGCTAAAAGGACAAAGAACCTCCAGCTCCAGGTGCATCTCTTGACTCAACCGTTCTTTCTGCATTGACATACACCTCAGAGACCTGGGCCCTAGGAAAGAAGGGTGAGAATGCTATTCGGGTCTCCCAGAGAGGAATTGGAAGAACTATGCTTGGAATATCACGCCTCACTCATGTGAGAGTAGGAATCTGGAGTTCTGACCTCTGTCGCTATTCCAAAATCAGGGATGCTGTCTCTTTTGCCAAGGCATCGAAAATCAGATGGGCTGGACATGTAATGCAATTTGGAGATGACCACTGGACTAGAGCCGTTACCGACTGGATCCCATGGGATGTCAAAAGATCATGTGGCCGCCCACCTACAAGATGGTCAGACTTCCTTGTCAAGACCCTAAAGGAATGGTTTGAGGCTCTTCATAGTCCTGAATCAACCAGATGCCATTGTGCTACATTGGCACATGATAGGGTCCAATAGAAATGTTACTGGTGCCAGCTCGAGCAAATCGATGAATAACGGAATTCAAGTGATCAAGTGAAGTGATTTTGGTCAAAACTTTCCTCTAAACATTTGAAAAAGACGGAATGAATTTAGATATCTAAAACAATAATGGAAAGTCTTTTAAAATGTGTAAATCCACACCCCTTTCACTTATTTAAATCTCTCAAAAATAAAACCGTACATATTGAAGGTTTATACCAGGATTACAGTCAAGTAATTGATGTCTCACTGTCACTGTTTTATGTGTGATGAACTCTCTTCATATAGTTTCAATATTCATTACAGTACATAGCTTTCCCTTTCTCTTTTCTTTTTCTTATGGGACTAGGGATTAAACCAGGGTTCCTGCATGCAGGACATGTGCTTAACGTTGAGCCATGTCCTGTGCCCTGAATCCAATGTTCTTCTTTTGAACCTTCCCAGCTCTACTAAGGAATCTTAGGGTGTACGTACTTCTGGTGATACTTGGCTAAGCAAATACAGATTTGATGATCAGACTCAGGTTCAGAGATGCTGGCACCCCCAGGATTATCTCAGGTTTACTTTGGAGCCAGTAGGTCATATCCCAGAGCCGTGGGCCTCCAGGGCTGCCCTTGTCAGTCTTTGGGGGCATTATGCTGAAAGAGATTGAATGAGGGCATGCAGGAAGGTTTGTGCCAAGCATGCACTCTCCCTCCCCACTTAAAGCCATCTCCTTGGCCTCCTATATAGTATTATTAAATATAATATTTTTTTTTGCTTTTTGGGTCACATCCGGCAATTCTCAGGGGTTTATCCTGGCTCTGCACTCAGGAATTACTCCTGGTGGTGCTCGGGGGACCATATGGGATGCCGGGGATAGAACCGGGCCGGCACTGGCCAGCCACGTGCAAGGCAAACGCCCTACCCACTGGGCTATCGCTCCCGGCCCCTAAATATAATGTTTGAGGGGTGCCATGGACTGAACCCAAGACCATGGACTGAACCCACTTGGAGTATATGTGCTCTTCCATTGACTTCCACCCCTGTGCCCTCACTGAATACAGTCTTTTGTGGGTACATTCCCACTAAACTCTCCTCTTATGGAATCACAGCTTTGTACCCTTACTTAGACCCTATTTCTCTATTTCTTTGAACTACATTATTTGTTTTTACCTATTTTGTAAATATTAAGTAAATGTAATAAACTCTTCCCTGCCCAGTGTTCGGGGTCACTCCTGGTATAGCCGGGTGTGCCATGGGGTGCTGGGGTTTGATTCCAGGCTTCCCTGCCCATTGAGCTCTCTCTGCCCCCTCTTTAAATTACTTTTAGCATCATGTGATTGTGTAGTTTTGGCTAAGATGAGTTATTATACAATAAAGAAAAATTTTTTCAGGGTAAAAATAACAAAATAAGGTATCAGAGAGAGTACTGGGCTAAGAGTACTTGCCTTGCATGCAGCAAACCTTGGTTCAATCTCCAACACTACAGTTGGTCCCATAAGTTCCTTCAGGAGAGATCCTTGAGCACCACCAGCTATGTCCCCCACCAATAAATAATTTATTTCACTTAATAGAAATTTTAAAAAATTATACATTTTATTTATTTATTTATTTATTTATGTATTTATTTATTTTTGTCTTTTGGGTCACACCCAGCAATGCTCAGGGGTTACTCCTTGCTCTGCACTCAAGAATTACTCCTGGAGGTGCTTGGGGACCATATGGAATGGCAGGAAATTGAACCCGGGTCAGCCACGTGCAAGGCAAATGCCCTCCCTGCTGTGCTATCACTCCAGCCCCCCAAAATTATACATTTTTAAATGTATAATTTTGTTTATAAAGTGAAATATCTTAATTTACTTCTTGAAACAACTGTCAGCAAGACAGAAAAACATTTCTAGTAACATCAAAGATAAATTGATTCCAATTTGAAAAACTTTGATTTTTTCTTTAGCTTTTGCTAAGTTTATAGCATAAGACACTGCTCAATTAACACTTAAGTATGTTTTTCTCAAAGATTTTCATGCTCACAAAGAAATGTCAACTGAGGCCTAGAAAGTTGAAATTGTGGCTTGGATACTTTTGGGTCTCTTACATTTAATAAAAAATTTCAAATATGAAGAATAAGTTTCCATCATGTTTTCTGTGATCTATCTTTATCAGTTAAAAATCTAAATTTATTAAGCTCTTGAAATAAGAAACCGGTGTTTTCTTTATTGCCTCATGTTACTATTCTGATACATAATAAAATACTTTAGCTCAGTTTTTGCTTTGATTGGTTGTTTGGGGGCCACATCTGGTGGTGTGCAGGGCTCTGTGCTCAGGAATCACTCTTGGAAGGCTTGGGGTCTTTATGGGGTGTTGGGAATTGAATCTAGGTGGGCCACATGCAAGGCAAGCACCATGACACTGTACTACTGCTCCTGCCCCTCTGCGCTCATCTTTCTGAGAGAGTTTACAAAAGCTGTTGTGGTTGTAATTGTTAAAACTTCTTAGCATAGATGTGCAAATGTGATGAATCATCTCCAAATTTTAAAAATGTTGCAAGAAATAGAACACGATGAATTTAATGAGTTTAATGTTCTTTGCCAGTACCCATTGCTTGAGTTTTGGAAGCAGTTTTACAAAGATTAACTGTACTGTTAAGCATGAATTTTTCTTGAAACAAAAGGAATATTTACCTACTGTTCAATCATGAAAGACACAAAATGGTGGTAGTATGACTGTTTTTCACTGGAATCACAGTAATACCACAGCCTAATACCGGGTTCCAAGTAAAAGCAAAGCTTGTTCACCGCCTGTCCGATGAGAAGGTACAGAGTTTATATTAGTCAAAATTTCTCATAATCCAAATCAATAACATCAATTTGGTACCGGTGTTTCTAACTGAATCAGTTGTAGAGGATTTCAATGATCATCAATAATATTGATGATCATTGAAGGTGAATTGACTTCAAAGGCTATAAAAAAACTGGAAGGACTTTTTGTTGATAGTGGTAAATTTGGAGTTGTCATTTATGTAGTATCCTTTTGAATTCATGTTAGTAAGACTGAGTTGACTCAAGAGTTACAGAATATACTTAATTTGGGCAAAAAGTTATATTGAAACATGTATGCTTTTGTTCTGAAGTCAAATCAATTCTAAAGAAAGGAACTGTTACATCAATGTGAGTGCAGAGACTAGAACAATTGATTATGACATTTATTGAATTATTTGAAAATCTTTATATTTGGTTATATAAATCTATTTTTAGTGGTAAATTTATTTCAATATAAATACAGATCTAGAATTTCTGATAAAAATTTTATGTTCACATTAAATTGATGGGAACATCAATTTGGTGTGATTTAAGGATAAAATACAACATATTCTTCAAAATATCTTACTGATTTCTTTCTATGATGACCAATTACTTGTTGGAATAATCTTTTTTATATATTGGACTGTATAAAAGGTATCACTAAAACAATGGTCTTGGGCTTTTAAATTTTTTTTCTAAATAGTATTTTGCGGCCGCGGTTCATCAATAAATGCTTTATTTGGAGGTGTTTAAAAGAGTTTGCCTCCCGCTTCGACAAGCCTGGCAAGCTTCGTGTTGTATATGATATGCCAAATTCCAGTAACAATTATATTAGGTCATTCCCATGACCTAATATAATGGTTTGAGGCTCTTTATGTTCCTGTAGCAAGCCGTGCCCTGGCTCTAGTGGCATGAGACAGGACATATGGGATATTACTGGTGCCCACTCTAGCAAATAGATGATCAGCGGGAAGATCGTGATCGTGATCGTTAAAACAAGTTTTATTAAGGAGGTTTTTGGAAAAGGGAAGGAGGAGGAAAAGGAAGAGAGAGAGTACACATCTCAAGAGGGGAGATGCGGGCAACACCACGTGCTCAGGCACCACATGTGCTCGGCCACATGAACTCAGGCAGCATGTGTGTCCATGCAGCATGTGCGCCTCTAAATTGTATTTTTTGTAGTGCGTGGTGGGGCCTGGTTTCAGGGGACACACCCAGCAGTGTTCATGCAGCCCCTCAATCCGAGCTTAAGGACCACACCTGGTGGTTTCAAACCATTGTCAGAGCCACACGCAGCACAAGTACTTTAACCGCTTTATTATCTCCTAGTCCTCTTTTTACCTAATATAAGTTTAGGTGACTAAAAGTTGTATATTTGTCTGGACTGGAATGATAGTACAGCAGGAAGGGTGCTTGCACTGTGCACAGCCAACCCAGGTTCGATCCCAGCACTTCATATGGTTCCCCAAGCCCACCAGGAGTGACCCCTGAGTACAGAGCCAGGAATATGGCATGAACATATCTGGGTGTGGCCCAACCTTCCCCAAACTCTCCCAATCATATATGTGACTATCATCCGATCCTCTTTTGTGAACTTTAGGTATTTGTACTTGAAATTTCTCCACGAAAGTAGCTATCAATTTTTCTTTTCTTTTCTTTTCTTTTCTTTTGTTTTATTTAACATTTCCCTGGTCAAAGAAAAGATGTCAAAAGTAAGTCTAGTATATATACATAAGCATGCCCCCCAGAACCAAAGGGAAAAGTAAGGTGATATCCTGTTGAATGAACACATTTATCTTCACTCTGGAGGATGGTTTCATATTTTTAATCCATGTCATTTTCTTCTTGTGACCCCATGGGCCTTCAAAGAGCACCTTTTCCCTGGCCAGTTGCCTGATCCTAGGTTTCTGTTTTTCATGCTCTTTAAAATGGATGCATTTCCATCATGACAGGCAAAAGTCAGAGCATGGCGTTTGTCGTTATGAAGATAAGTGTACTTCAGAGGCACCTATGGCCATCTCTCTATGTGACTGCCAAGCTGGACACCTATTTGGAAGTTCATGCCATCCTCAGCCTCCACTGGGCTTGCCTTAATACCCCTGTCTGGAACTTGTCACAACTCACAATGTGACCTCCCTGCCCAGGAGGGACTTTAAGAGGATTGGGGCCAGATTGATAGCACAGCGGGGAGGGCGTTTGCCTTGCACGTGGCCGACCAGGTTCGATCCCGGCATCCCATTTGGTCCCTTGAGCACTGCCAGGAGTAATTCCTGAGCGAAGAGCCAGGAATAACCTCTGAGCATCGCCGGGTGTGACCCAAAAAGAAAAAAAATAAATAAAAGAGAGACAGTGATGAATGCCTTGCCCTGAAGAGTTCAGCTTGGCTCCAGTTTCTTTCCTGCGTGGCCATGTTTAGGCAACCATTTCCCTTTTCTCTTGTGTAGAATCCCTGGTATGAGATCCAGAATCTAATACATAAAAGCTCCTCAAATAAATCCTTAGTAAACAAGTTTAAGATTCTAATGGGAATGTTCAGAATGACGCTGCGCTGGCAGCGACCTCCAGGCCTGACGCCAGCCTCCAGCCGCCCACTCCACTCCCAGGCCATGTCTTTCCCTGCCTGGCTCTGTGTGAGGCTGCGGGGCCTCGGGGAGGTCACAGAGAGTTCAGGACGCCCAGCGGGGGGAGGCTGGTGCAGGGGCCCCCTGGGGCTGCTCCTCTGGGACCCCAGACGCTCACCAGCTCCTGCCCGATTCACGCTCCACTTGCTGAGCTGGCAGGAGAGCTGAGGGGACAGCAGGGCCGAGGGACAGCAGGGGCAGAGGGGACAGCAGGGCCGAGGGACAGCAGGGCCGAGGGACAGCAGGGCCGAGGGACAGCAGGGCCGAGGACAGCAGGGCTGAGGGACAGCAGGGCTGAGGGGACAGCAGGGCCGAGGGACAGCAGGGCCGAGGGACAGCAGGGCCGAGGGACAGGGAGGGCCGGGGGGACAGCAGGGGCAGAGGGGACAGCAGGGGCCGAGGGACAGCAGGGGCTGGGGACAGGAGGAGGATTGGGGGACAGCAGGGCCGAGGGACAGCAGGGCCGAGGACAGCAGGGCTGAGGGGACAGCAGGGCCGAGGGACAGCAGGGGCTGGGGACAGCAGGGAATTGGGGGGACAGCAGGGGGCAGAGGGGACAGCAGGGCTGAGGGACAGCAGGGGCCGAGGGACAGCAGGGCCGAGGACAGCAGGGCTGAGGGACAGCAGGGCTGAGGGGACAGCAGGGCCGAGGGACAGCAGGGCCGAGGACAGCAGGGGCGGGGGACAGCAGGGCCGAGGGACAGCAGGGGCGGGGGACAGCAGGGCCGAGGGACAGCAGGGCCGAGGGACAGCAGGGGTGGGGGACAGCAGGGCCGAGGGACAGCAGGGCCGAGGGACAGCAGGGGCGGGGGACAGCAGGGCCGAGGACAGCAGGGCCGAGGGACAGCAGGGCTGAGGGACAACAGGGCTGAGGGGACAGCAGGGCCGAGGGACAGCAGGGCCGAGGACAGCAGGGGCGGGGGGACAGCAGGGCCGAGGGACAGCAGGGCCGAGGGACAGCAGGGCCGAGGACAGCAGGGCCGAGGGACAGCAGGGGCTGGGGGACAGCAGGGGATTGGGGGACAGCAGGGCCGGGGGGACAGCAGGGGCAGAGGGGACAGCAGGGCTGAGGGACAGCAGGGGCCGAGGGACAGCAGGGCCGAGGGACAGCAGGGCTGAGGGACAACAGGGCTGAGGGGACAAGCAGGGGCAGAGGACAGCAGGGGCTGGGGGACAGCAGGGGGATTGGGGGACAGCAGGGCCGAGGACAGCAGTGCTGAGGGGACAGCAGGGCCGAGGGACAGCATGGCTGAGGGGACAGCAGGGCCGAGGGACAGCAGGGGCTGGGGACAGCAGGGCCGAGGACAGCAGGGCTGAGGGGACAGCAGGGCCGAGGACAGCAGGGCCGAGGGACAGCAGGGCTGAGGGACAGCAGGGCCGAGGGACAGCAGGGCCGAGGGACAGCAGGGCTGAGGGGACAGCAGGGCCGAGGACAGCAGGGCCGAGGGACAGCAGGGCTGAGGGACAGCAGGGCCGAGGGACAGCAGGGCCGAGGGACAGCAGGGCTGAGGAACAGCAGGGCTGAGGGACAGCAGGGCTGAGGGACAGCAGGGCTGAGGGACAGCAGGGCTGAGGGACAGCAGGGCCGGGGACAGCAGGGCCGAGGGACAGCAGGGGCTGGGGGACAGCAGGGCTGAGGGACAGCAGGGCTGAGGGACAGCAGGGCCGAGGGACAGCAGGGCCGAGGGACAACAGGGCTGAGGGACAGCAGGGCTGAGGGACAGCAGGGCCGAGGGACAGCAGGGCCGAGGGACAGCAGGAGCTGGGGACAGCAGGAGCTGGGGACAGCAGGGGCCGAGGACAGCAGGGCCGAGGGACAGCAGGGCCGAGGGACAGCAGGGGGCTGGGGGACAGCAGGAGCTGGGGACAGCAGGGCCGGCCACTGGTCAGTGTTCTGAGAATTGCATGTTTTCTAGAAACATCACGAGTCCTTCAGGGCATTTCGGCCATTTGCCCAGAGGGCAGCAGTGACCATGGTGACTGGACTCAGAGCCTGCTGGGGGCAGCTGTGACCTTGGGCCAAGCGAGGGGTGTGACTGGGAGAGGCCCAGGCCAACACTCAGGTGAGCGGAGACCCCGGGCAGGTCAGAGGCTGAGGACAGGAGCTCCGCAGGCAGGAGCCCGGGGTGGAGCCTTGGACCACAGCAGGGATAGGCCCCAAGCACCAGCAGCGGTGGCCCCCAGACCAAAAGAAACACGGAGGGAGAACATGAAAATAAGCCTCTCGCTGCCACCCGCAAAAATTCTACTGTTCCCGATAGCAAGGAAACACGAGGCGTTTCCTCGGCAGAGTCCAGAGTCTGGGGTGTCCCAGAGGTTTCCCAGGCTTGGTGGGACAGCATGGCCCATGCCCTGAGGGCGCCCGGCCACCAGCAGCAGCTCTGCTGGGCGGCTTCGCTCTTTCCGTGGTAGCTGCTAACCAGCACTGTGCTCATCGGCATCGCGGGGGAGGGCAGAGTCGGGGATGCAGGGTGCAGACAGCGGAGCCCCGGGGAGGGGCCGTGTCCAGGGCGCGGGGCGCAGACGGCGAGCCCCAGGGAGAGGCTGAGTCCGGGACGCGGGGCACAGACGGCGAGCCCCAGGGAGGGCCGTGTCCCAGGCGCGGGGCACAGACAGTGAGCCCCGGGGAGGGGCACAGACTGGAGCCCCAAGGAGGGCCGTGTCCAGGGCGGGGCGCAGACAGTGAGCCCCGGGAGGGCCTAGTCCAGGACGCGGGGCTCAGATGGGGAGCCCAGGGAAGGCCGAGGATTCGGGACCCGGTGAGCCCGGGAGGGCGGAGTCGGGAACGGCGAGCCCATTCTCTACTCTCTGCCTGCCCCCAGCCCACTCTGCTCGAGCTTGGGCACTCTCTTCCACACACGTGCCCTGGGTCGTGCCAGTCCGACTGAACCAGACATCTAACGACTGAACCCCGACTGAACCCGACGCCTGCAGGGGAGAGGCTCCGAGGCTGTCAGTCCCGCTGCCTCGGTCCCTGTGAGTCCAGGCCACAGGAGGATGGTGGCCGTGGGCCCAAGGGATTCGGGTGGCCACGGGGAAGGGGTGAAGGCAGAGACTGAGGAGGAGGAGAAGGAAGAGGGGGAGGAGCAGAGACACTGACCACAATGACGTTCTCCAAAGTTCTCCGTCGTCTGAACTCGAGAACCAGCTACGGGCACTGCTCTGCCCACTGCCTCCCTCACGCCCAGCCTCTCCCCAATGCTGGGGTCTCACCGCCCCGCTTCTGTCTTGCAGCTCCATCAAAAAGGACCAGCTCTTCCGAGGCGAGTCTCTCCCGGAAGTCGGAGGGAGAACTCCGGGGGACCCCAAAGGCAGCCGCAACCGCACCGGGTCCACCAGCAGCTCCTCCAGCGGCAAGAAGAACAGTGAGAGGTAAAGGGGCACCGTGGGCACCGTGGGCAAGGGGCACCGTGGGCAAGGGGGCACCGTGGGCACCGTGGGGCGAGGAACGCGGCGTGGGTAAGGGGCACCATGGGCACCGTGGCAAGGGCACACGTGAGTAAGGGGCACCGTGGGCAAGGGAGCAGCGTGGGTAAGGGCACCATGGGCACCGTGGGCAAGGGGCACGGCGTGGGTAAGGGGCACCGTGGGCACCGTGGGCAAAGGGGCACCGTGGGTGAGGGAGTGCAATAGGAACCGCATTACTATTGGTTTGTGGGCTGCGGTTCTGCTCTGAATTTTCCCTTGTGGCTCATTTGTAATGGGCCCCAATGCCCAGCTCTGCGGCCCATGGTCACCGGGCCCAGCGGGGAGGGCTTTGGGGCACGTGAATAGCCGGGTCAGAGATGAGCTTCTCTTCTGACTCTCTGACCCTCACCCCTTCCTCTTAAACACGGGCCGTCATTTCACTCTCTCGGTCACACATGGGAAGGAACCTCCCACATCCCAGCCAGCTGTGGACGTCCACTTCCAAATGCTGAAGATCAGGACTTTGACGCCCGGTGGTCAGCCTGAGCCCCCGGCACCCAGAGGGAGACCCAGCGAACTCCCGGTGCTGCATGCAGGATGCGCGTCCCTTCTAGAACGGGCGCCGGGAAGGCACGTGGCCCGCGGGAGGCAGATTACTGTCCCCGAGCTGCTGACATGGGCTCTGCCCACTAATTCAGATTGTCAGTGCTCCTTATCAGCAGATCATGCTAATTGGGAGATAATGCTCTGAGACCAGGCGAGCGGCTCCAGGGACAGGCAGGCGCGCCTTGTGTCCGGCCGGAGCAGTCTGGAGCGGGGCTCCTCTCCACATCTGGCTTCCATTAAGAGTTTCCCGAAGAGCCTGCCTGTGTCATCTCGATGATTTTATCTGTTAAACCCTGTCTTCGGTAAATGGACTGGATAAATATTTCCATATAAGATATTTACAGAGGGTTTTTTTCCTTTCCTCTGCCACTATAGAAACTTTTGGTTTGGGAATGAGGAACGGGAACTTTTGCGAATTGCTTTCTGGGCACACTGAGCGTGTGAGGATTCCCTGCCCTGTGCCGCCCAGGCGGGCATGGGCTGTGGGCAGGGAGCAGCGGAGCCAGTCGCAGGAACACAGGGAGCAGCGGGGCGGGACACGCCCTCACTGTGCCGCGGAGGCCAGTTTCCTGTCCTGGACCCCACACTCCCAGGGAGCAGCTGTGCTTGGGCTGGTTGTACCCGGCAGCTCAGCAGAGCAAGCGGTGGGAGCTCGTCACGGGCTCAGCGGCGCAGGCGCGGGGAGAGGCTACAGTTGGGTGCCTGTACACAGGGGACCGCGGGCAGTGCCATCCACGCCACTCACGGGCATCTACGGTGCTCCCCACATCTGTGTCCGGCTCCATGGTGCTCCCTACATCTGTCTTCAGCTCCAGGGTGCTCCCCACATCTTTCCTGGCTCCATAGTGCTCCTCACATCTGTCCCCGGCTCCATGCTGCTCCCCATCTGTTCCTGGTTCATGGTGCTCCCCACATCTGTTCCCGGTCGTGGTGCTCCCCACATCTGTGCCTGGCTCCAGGTGCTCCCCACATCTGTGCCTGGCTCCAGGTGCTCCCCACATCTGTGCCTGGCTCCATGGTGCTTCCACTCACATACATACTCACATCTGAACTCGTACACACTGACATTCACACACATACACTCACAGTCACACATGAGCTCACACACATACACACATTCACAGTCACATACTCAGTCACAGTTACACAGTCACACACACGCTCAGTCACATGCTCACACATACTCACAGTCACACATGCTCACACACACAGTCACACACATGGTCACAGACACACTCCCACATACTCTCACATACACTCAGAGTCATACACACACTCCCACGCTCACACTCACACACAATCCCACGCACACTCACACACAGCTGAGTGGTAAAGGGCCGCTTCTCCTCTTGAGGGTGTGTGTGTCTGAAGTTGGGGTGAACGTGTGTCGGTGTTTGGTGAACCACAGCTGCTCTGCAGGACTCCACGCGGGCGCTGCTCTGGGAACCGGCCTGTGCCTGACTTCGGCCATGGGGGCCTCCCTGCCTCCACACGCTGCCCCGACTTCGGCCATGGGGGCCTCCCTGCCTCCACACGCTGCCCCCGACTCGGCCATGGGGGCCTCCCTGCCTCCACACGCTGCCCCGACTCGGCCATGGGGGCCTCCCTGCCTCCACACGCTGCCCCGACTCGGCCATGGGGCCTCTCTGCCTCCACACGCTGCCCCCGACTCGGCCATGGGAACCTCTCTGCCTCCACACGCTGCCCCTGACTCGGCCATGGGGGCCTCTCTGCCTCCACACGCTGCCCCCGACTCGGTCATGGGGGCCTCTCTGCCTCCACACGCTGCCCCCGACTCGGCCATGGGGGCCTCCCTGCCTCCACACGCTGCCCCCGACTCGGCCATGGGGGCCTCCCTGCCTCCACACGCTGCCCCCGACTCGGCCATGGGGCCTCTCTGCCTCCACACGCTGCCCCTGACTTCGGCCATGGGGGCCTCTCTGCCTCCACACGCTGCCCCCGACTCGGCCATGGGGGCCTCTCTGCCTCCACACGCTGCCCCCGACTCGGCCATGGGGGCCTCCCTGCCTCCACACGCTGCCCCGACTCGGCCATGGGGCCTCTCTGCCTCCACACGCTGCCCCTGACTCGGTCATGGGGGCCTCTCTGCCTCCACACGCTGCCCCTGACTCGGTCATGGGGGCCTCCCTGCCTCCACACGCTGCCCCTGACTCAGTCATGGAGCCTCTCTGCCTTCACACGCTGCCCCTGACTCGGCCATGGAGGCCTCCCTGCCTCCACACGCTGCCCCCTGTGGTCCCAGCAGCCCACACTAGGCGGAGAGCAGGGCTGTGGCGTCCCTGCGGGCCCGGGTCAGTGCAGCTGAAGGGACTGGGGGGTCCCTTTCCCGGAGCCTGTGAGCACCGTGTGAGCAGTGCCGCCTAGTGGTCCGCCACACCACCACAGTTCGCCTTGGGAGACCCCCCGCGGCTTCGCTGAAGCATGTTTTGTGGCTGTTTAGGTCTCACCCACCTGTGCTCAGAGCTGACTCCTGGCTCTGTGAGGGGTCACTCCTCATGGGCTCAGGAGGCCATACGGGTGCCGGGGGATCAAACCGGGGTTGACTTCAAGGCAAGTGCCCTACCCACTGTACTATCTCTCCCCGTCCAGTGAAACCTATTTTCACTGCGATTGTTTTACTCTGCCAGCCACAGCAGCACTTACTGCTTTATCAGTGCAAATGTTTTTTTTAATATTTTATTATACCACCGTTATACGATTACAAGATGTTCATGTTTGAATTTTGGTTCTACAGTGTTCCAACACCCATCCCTCCAGCCCTGCCCGTCTCCCATCACCAATGTCCCCACCTCCCTCCCCTTCCCCCAGCCTGCCTCCATGGCAGGTTCTTTATCTCCTTTCTCTTTCTCTCTCCTCCTCACTTCCCTTCCTTACACATTGTAGTTTGTAATATATTCTACCCTTTTTTCCCTTCTTTTGGGTAGGACTCCTCTCGGGTGAGATCCTCTCTCTCTTTGGTGGGAGACTTAGACTCTTTCGTATGGTCTAAGTTCGGACCAGAGTTAGAGTTCTTTTCATTATATTGGATTGCTGTGGAAGGGCTTTTGTACTATTAAAAGCCTTTTTGGAACTGCGCCGGACTCGTGAGTTTTCATCGTTCCCTGGCGTCCTTGGAGGTAGAAGAGAACTTCTGTCCTGACACTGTTGGGGACCCCAGCAGCATCTCCGACAATAAATGAACTTAATGAAATTGGAGATAAAAAAAATTTTTAAAGTGACTTAGCTTTGAAAGTGACTTAGTGACTTAGAACTCCACCCAGAGACCAGCCTATGCACAGCCCGGCTCGCGTTATTGATTTATCATCGCGTATTGATTTATCATCAATAAATGCTGGATTTTGAGATAACTACAAGAGTATGCTACCCGCACGGCAGAGCCTGGCAAGCTACCCGTGTCGTATTTGATATGCCAAATACCAGTAACAATTATAGACCTCATTCCCATGACCTGATGGAATGGTTTGAGGCTCTTTATGTTCCTGGAGCAAGCAGATGCCCTTGGGCTCTACTTTCATGAGACAGGACATATGGAGATGTTACTGGTGCCCGCTCGAGCAAATCGGTGATGAACGGGAAAACAGTGAACAGTGATACAGTGAAACAAGTTTAAAAAAAAACCCAAAAAACTAGTTGATTAACTTATTTTTTTTGCCTTTGTGAATATTTCTGTCATAAACATCTTTGCAGAGGTTGACTGTGTGTACAAATAGACTGCATTCTTTGAATACAGTCAAATAGAATATTAAAGGGCATGGAGCATTATATATCTGTTAAACATTGCAAAGTTAATCTCAGAAGAAGATGGAACCAATTTACAATGCCATCAACGTTGTAAATTGGTTCAGGGTATTGGTTTCCCAGTGCTAGCTTTTAAAGGATCTACAGTATGATGAGCAGTGTGCAGGTTACTCAGCTTTCTGAAACTCAATTGAAGTTGTAGAATAGAGATAGTGATATCAGGTTGAAAATTAAGTGAGAGATTGCATAGGCAAATACTTATACAATATTTGCCTCCTGTGAAATAGGTATTAAATACATGATTACAGTGTAGAAAAACATGAAGCTCTTGGGGTTTTCTTGTAGTAAGGGCATGATTGGTGATTTCTGCTAGGGTTATAAGTGTACAGGTAAGGTAGAAGATAGTTACTTTTGTGGTTTGGAGCACAAAAAAATATATCAGACTCACAGAAGGAAACTGATGCTTGAATGACATCTATTTAGGAGAAGAAAATCACCTTATATTCCTGTAAACTTATTCTTCAATAAACCACTGTCACGGTCTTCACTGTCTTCCCGTTCATCTTCGATTTGCTCGAGCGGGCCCCAGTAACATCTCCATGTGACCTGTCTCATGCAAGTAGAGCCCAAGGGCACCTGCTTGCTCCAGGAACATAAATAGCCTCAAACCATTCCATCAGGTCATAGGAATGAGGTCTAAAATTGTTACTGGTATCTGGCATATCAAATACGACATGGGTAGCTTGCCAGGCTCAGCCGTAGCATACTCTTGTAGTCATCTCAAAATCCAGCATTTATTGATGAAGCGCCCGGAAACGGCCGTGCGAGCTGGGTTGTTATAGGCTGTTGTGCTAGGTGGAGTTCTGACGAGGGGGAAGTCCGGATGTGGAAAATGGAGGCCCTCGTGGAGTGGGGGGTCATCTGGCTTATTGTGAGGCTCTGCTGGGGTGGCGGGCCAGGGCTAGAACCTGCCATCCCTCCGGGCTCCTCATGAGTGGCTGGGCACAGGGAGAGCCAGTAGCAGCTCTGCCCCATGTCTGTGAGTCTCTCAGTAAACCACTAAAATGTTTTAAAGTTTTTGAGCTGCACTCAGCTGTTCTCAGGGCTTACTCCTGGCTCTGTGCTCAGGGATCACTTTTGAATATTGACATTGGGTCAGCCATGTACAAAGCTGCACTATATTTCTGGCCTTTAAACAACAAAGTTTATTTAAAATTATCATGAAATCTTCTAGTTCATATATGACTGAGAATGCAGTTCCAGGAATATTTTATTTTTAAATAAATATATTCTATTTCTGAACTGAGCATTAAACATAGGCAAAGGGGTATGCACAATAACCTCTAAATGTCTGTATTGCAAGCCACAATGTGGAAGAGAAGGGAGGGAAGGAGGGAGAGACAGAGACAGAGACATAGAGAAACAGAGACGGAGACAGAGAGATAGAGAGTGACAGGGAGGGAGGGGGCAGGAGGAGGAGGGAGGAGGGAGGAGGAAACGTGCCTCCGTGGAGGCAGGCTGGGGGAGGGAGGGTATCTGGGGACATTGGTGGTGGGAAATGGGCACTGGTGGAGGGATGGTGTTGGAACAATGTATGACTGAAACCCAATCATGAAGCTTTGTAGTTGTATATCTTACTGTGGTATAATGAAATAAAAAAAAATCGTAGGCTTCCTTTTCCCTTCTTTTGTGAGTCTACTAGAAAAGTTAAAAATGTATAATAGTTCATATTCTGTACATAAATTGTACAGTGCTAGCTCAGACCCCCTCAGTTACCTAGAGTGCTCCATGAACCCTCTAGAACCACTTAGATCCTTTTGAATATGCATTGGCAGCTCTGATTAGCTCTCAGCTTGGAATTCACAGTTGGGAACAAAACAGCGGAAGTGTTCACAGTCAACAAGGACTTGTGAAAGCAGATTGGAAACTGTAAGATAAAAGGCCCAGAACTCAGGCCACAACCTCACCTCAGTTAACACCAGTAAAAATTCTAGAGCTTCCCTTTATGGGTTTAGTATAGGGCCCCACCAATAAGGTCAAAATTGGACACAGATAACTGACAAAAGGCATGGTTTCCCCACCTTTTGGTCTTTCAGGTCTAGATATAGTGTTTAGGATGCATGCAATTCTTCAAAAAGAAGCAAAACAATCCCATTTTGATTTGAAATGATGTCAGTGTGGCTCACCTGAGAAGGAAGCATCAAGATGAGTATTGACAGCAAACAGCCTAGGAGAGATGCTGAGACAGAGACTGGGGAGATGTCAGGAGGGTGCAGAGACTCTTCAGGCCTTTATTTATTTATTTTTTTGCTTTTTTGGGTCACACCGGCAATACTCAGGGGTTTCTCCTGGCTCTGCACTCAGGAGTTACTCCTGGTGGTGCTCGGGGACCATATGGGATGCCAGGGATCGAACCCGGGCCGGCAGAGGCCGGCCGCGTGCAAGGCAAACACCCTACCTGCTGGGCTATCGCTCCGGGCCCCTCTTCAGGCCTTTATATCCTCAGCATGATGCTGTGGGAGGAGAGAGGGAAGCCAGCTTGGGTAGAAAGAACCTCAGGCTGCTGGTCAAGGGGTCCTACCCAGCCAAGGGAACTTCAGAGCCCAGATGATCTGATGATCTGTTAGAGACAGCTTGTGTCAAGTCTGGATGGGCCAGGAGTTGTGCCCTGACTGCTGTGCTCAGCCTCGAACCCAGAGCAGCCTTGGGGACATGTGGCCTTGACATCAACAGGAGGTCCCAGAGGAGCTGTCTAAAAACTTAATGCCCCTCAGCAGACCTTCTTTTATTTATTTATTATTATTTAAAAAAATTTTATTACAACATCATGAGATAAAATTACTAAGCTCAGCAGACCTTTTTGAAGGGGATCTTAACGGGGACTTCCACATTGTCTGAGAAATATTGGTCTTTGATAGTGGTGCCCAGCTGATCATGAGGAGCCCGGGAGAGAAGGCGGGTTCTAGCCCTGGCCTTCCACCCCAGTAGAGTCTCACAAGAAGTCAGTGGAACCCCCAAACCATGAAGGCTGCCATTTTCTACATCTGGACTCCCCACTCATCAGAGCTTACCCAGCAGAAGAGCTGATCACAAGCCTGGCTCGTGCAACCACCTTTGCAGCTGCACCGCTTCATCAATAAATGCATGAGATAGAGGCAACTATAAGAGTATCCCACCCGCACAGCAGAGCCTGGCAAGCTACCCGTGTTGTATTTGATAGGCCAAATACCAGTAACAATTATAGACCTCATTCCCATAACCTGATGGAATGGTTTGAGGCTCTTTATGTTCCTGGAGCGAGCAGATGCCCTTGGGCTACACTAGCATGTGACAGGACATATGGAGATGTTACTGGTGCCCGCTCGAGCCAATCGATGAACAATGGGAAGACAAGTGATACAAGTGATACAAGCGATAGTGGTGATCCATGGATTCAAAGTTAAACTCACTGCTTCAAGTATATTTGAAATTTTCTTCAGACCCTGGTTATCAGGGATGAGAAGTCCTGGGAGGGAGAAAGAGAGAGAGAGAGAGAGAGAGAGAGAGAGAGAGAGAGTACCATGGGTAAGGTGCTTGCCTTGCACGAGATGATTTGGGTTCAGTTCCCATCATTATACAGGGTTCCATAAGCCCAGCCAGGAAATCCTTGAGCAGAGCTGGGTGTCGCCCAATAAAATCAAAAGCAAAACACAAAAACAAAGATGAGAAATCCTGACAGTGGGGCTGGAGTGATAGTACAGCAGGTAGGGCGTTTGCCTTGCATGCTGCTGACCTGAGTTCGATCCCTGGCATCCCCATATGGTCCCCGAGCACTGTGAGAAGTAGTTTCTGAGTGCAGACCCAGGAGTAACCCAAAAGAGGGAAGTTCCTGATGGCATCTTTGTCTTTGGAAGTAGGGTCTTCTTCAGACTAATGTCCTGACTTAGCACCAGACTCCAGTTATGGTTAGAGGAGAATGGCTCCACAGCCATTCTCAGGATCCCTTGCTTTTCCTGGCTTTGGTTTGCCCATTTGAACTCTGTGTGGTGCTGTGGGATTGTGGTGATTGTGGTTATTAAAAAGGCAGCATACAAGTGGGCTTTTCTCAGATACAAATGTTTGCCCACTTCACCCGTGCATTGATCCCCTACTGGAATCAGATTGTTAGGGCCAAAGATTTTGAGATGCAGGCAGTGACATTCTGAAATGATCTTTTTATCACTTATGGGCAAAATTTGCTTGAGAATCATTTGCATCTACGGAAAGTCAGTTGAAATTCATTCTGGTTAATCCCAGTTCTGCAAGGAGCAGGGATTTCTCAGCATGTTTTTATTTTAGACCACCACTTCCTCTGGCTGTTCCCAGGAGTGCTCTGGGCGGCCACTCGAGTCTCTGCTCACTCACTCCAGTCTTTGTGCACCTCAGTCCCCAGAGCAACCCCATCACCTTTGTCCCTTACATTTAGGCGTGTTCATTCCTGACAACACATCACAGCACTTAATTATTAGATCTATTGCTGCCTTCTCTTCTCAAACATGAACTTTATGGGGTCAGGAATTCTGGTCCATTCTCGGTTGCATCTCCTGGAGTGCTGTCTAGCACAGTAAACACTGATTTTTTTTCTTATCTTGGGAAATGTCACACCTGGTCCCTCAAATCCATGAAATGGTAACTGAAGAAATTCACAGAACACTCTTCTTCCACACATAATAGGTCTGATTTTACCTTAAGAAGAGAAAGGAAAAGACAAATTGTCACCCGTGGCTTTTTGACTCCTGAGACCTTTCATCAGAATTGCTAGGAAAAAGCAAATGGACAGGTCCAGGATTAACATTTATGTCTTACTCAGTTTCTCAAGATGCAAACACTATAATAATAATAATAGTAATAATAATTATTATTTTAATTAATGGAAGCTGTGTTGGAAAGAAAGGGAGCAAGAACTTAGTCTTGCTTACACACACCCTTTGAGTGATGGAGAATTGTTTTGGCTTGTCTGTGTTGCTTGTGAGCAGCACAGGGAAAACTCTTGCTCCGTGTCAGCCTACAGAGCATCTGTGGTATCTCTGAGTGAGTGACACAGTCAGGACTGGAAGGTCTCTTGGATCACTTGTGTCTGCAGGCCACTGGGGGAGATTTCTCCTTCCTGAGAAAAGTTTAGGCTTGGCAGTGGGGGCCTTGGAGCCTCTTGGGTGCCGAGGAGGGGGTTCAGGATTGAGTTTTGCAGATACAGACTAAAGGATTATTGTGGTCTATTTTGTTGACTGATTCTAAGAGTCTGAGCTCTGCCTAAGTCAATAATTTTTTGGTTTTTTGCTTTTTGACTTTTAGGGTCACACCTGGCCGTGCTCATGGATTTCTCCTGACTCTGCACTCAGGAATTATTCCCGGTGGTGCTCAGTGAACAACATGGGATGTCATGATTAGAACATGGGTTGGCCATGTGCAAGGCAAATGTCGTTCCCCACTGTACAATAAACTGTTTACCCAGAAGGTCAACAGTGATTGAAGGAGAAACAGAGTCTCAGCAGATAAATGGGTGCGATTCTCTTAGAAGAGCAACTTGCTTTCTCTACATCAAAATGGAGCCTGTAGAGGTTGAAGCAACAGTACAGCAAGTAGGGTGTTTGCCTTGCACATGACTGACCCAGGTTCGATTCCCACATCCTATATGGCTTCTTGAGCATCACTAGCAGAGCCAGGAGTAAACACTGATCATTTCTGGGGAAGAGTCAGTATATCACCCTGGGTCTGTCCTTTCCTGTAAACAATATACTATTTCTTAGAGAGGGCCCCCAAGGTCTTCAGGGAACCACACAAGCTGGGAAAAGGCAACTTGCTGTGCTCAGCCCATCTGAGCGAGGAATAAAGGGCAAAGTCAAAATTCAGCAAAGCCATTTCTCCTTAGAGGCTATTGCTTCTTGCCCTGGAGCAATGGGAAAGACCGTTTCTGTTTCTGCCAGGAGGTATGTTTAACTCTCCTGGCGGCTCTGAGCTGGTATAGAGCACTGGGTTTTAGCCCCAGCTCAAGTACTGGTCTCTGAGTCTCAAGTTCTTCATAGGAGCGAGAAGATTGAGTTACAAGATTGCTAAGTCTCTCCCTCCCTTTACCCACCCCTCAGCTCCTGTTGGGGAACACGTGAGCAGTGGATCCAATGGGGCTGAGTGCTCCCTCCTAGAGTGCCATAAGAAAGGCAGTTTAGCATTTGGCACTGGGGGAAGGAGCCAAAACAGAGATGCAGCTTAGTGAGGTGGCAGACCGGTGGGCGGCCATCCTGCTCCAATCCCAGGCAGCTTTTTCCTCTCCAGGAGCAGAGTGACCTCAGTGAAGAGGCTCGGGAAAGAGGTGGCAACCCAGTGGAGAATATTGTCAGCTGCCTTTCCTGCTGCCGCTGACCTGGGAGGAGTGAGTCACACTTCGCGACCCACAAGGCCTGGCAGCAGGCCCTGCACAACTTCGTAAGCTTGTCAACACCCAGGACAGAATAAATCATCAGAGGCCCATTTTTAGCCAAGAGTGAAAAATGAAGTCAGCAGAAGATGCCAGTTAGGGACGCAGCTGGGAGGGCAGGTTGGCGGAAGCATGGGGCTGGCTTCCTGGGGCCAATCCTGGGAAGGCTGGGCTGCAGGACGAGGGGGTTTGGGGAGACTCAGCTGGAGGCTGGGACCAGGAGCCTCAGGGATGTGCTCCCCTTCCACACCTCACCCAGCAGAGGTGTGCTGGCTGCTGAGTGCTCCCAGAAACGGCCTGTCTTCCTATCCCAGGCAGCTAGAGACGTGGGCAGTGCCCAGTGCTGGGATCTGGTGACTTTGCCACCTTTTGTTCTGTTTTATTTTCAGAACAGAAAGGACGGCTCGCAGGGGAGGATTTTCAGCTTTCCCCCTAGTTTCCCTGACTCTGGCCTGGATGAATTTTTCTCAAAGCGTTTCCTCTTCTGGTGTCTGGAAGGGGGCGAGAGAGGGGGAGATGTCATGGCTGGGGTTGGAAAATAACACATCCCAGCTCAGCTGAGCGTGCCAGCCAATGGCTAGCATCTTCAGGATGGACAAATCTCCAATTATACTTGGTTACTTTCATTAGCCTTTGGATCTTTGTCAAGTGCTCTCCCTCCCTCAATCCTGCTTCCACTCCCTCACCCCTGCGTCTGTCCTCTTCTGTAAAATAGAGGGGAAAAAATTGTCTCTCAGGAACTTGTGGGAGGATCAAACAACGTTCAATATAGGCCAGGGGTCTCACAATACAGTGTCTCCATTTAATCCCAGCCTTAGCGTGACTTAGTGGAATTCATGCCGTGGGACCCTGGCTCTTTGGGGAGGTAGCAGAAGCTGTGGTACCGAGGCAAAGTCTGGGGAGGGCATCAGCCTGCTTTGTTCTCCAGAAGAGCAAAAATGCTGTTTCTGGGCAGTGCTTTCTCTCTGGACATGGTTGACTGGTCACTGCCTCCCCTGACCTCCTACAGATCCCAGAGCAGGAGGGAGGGTGCCTCAGAACATGAGACCACAGAGAGAAGTCCCGGCTCGTTTAGTCATTTACACACACATTCAGTCGCCCGACACTGCCCTCACCTGTGCGCTATGGTAGACCAGCCTGTGCCCTATGGTAGACCAGCCTGGGAGGAGAATTTCTTTGCTTCTGACATTGTGAGAAGGGGCGAGTCTTCTTGGGACTCAGCTTTTCTCTAACGATCCATCCTTTGTCCTCCTCTTCATGTCATAGTCTTCTGGGATCTGATCGCTCTCCCGGGAAAATGATCCTTGTTTCTGGAGCTCTTCCTGGCAGTTGCCAGTTGAAATTGCCAGGGTGCATGAGATTACAGGAGATAATTTACTCTGGGTAAAATCTTGGGAAACATCCATTTTGGGGGAAAGCATGGGAGGAAGGGCCATGGAAGAGGCAGGTACTGGTGGATTGGGGCGTTTAGCAAAAGGCGGATGTCCTGGGTAGGGAGAGCCCAGTGGGCTGGAGCACACAGGCTTGCTGCAGGAGACCTGGGTTCCACCTCTGGCACCGCATGGCCCTGCGAGCACCAGGCCTGACCTCCAAACTAAAAGCCTGGAGTAGTCCGTGATTAGTGCCAAGAATGGCTCCAAAGCCAAAAATTTAAAAGGGGGTGGGGAGGCAGTGATCTCAGGGAGCACAGGTGACCCTGTGGGTGGCACAGAGAAGCCAGGAGAGTTTATTCTTTTTTTCCCATCTATCTATCTATCTATCTATCTATCTATCTATCTATCTATCTATCTATCTATCTATCTATCTATCTATCTATCTATCTATCTATCTATCTATCTATCTATCTATCTATCTATCTATCTATCTGTCTGTCTGTCTGTCTGTCTGTCTGTCTGTCTGTCTGTCTGTCTGTCTGTCTGTCTGTCTGTCTGTCTGTCTGTCTGTCTGTCTGTCTGTCTGTCTGTCTGTCTGTCTGTCTGTCTGTCTGTCTGTCTGTCTGTCTGTCTGTCTGTCTATCTTAACAATTACAAAAATGTTCATATTTGGGTTTTGGCCATACAGTGTTCCAGCAACAACCACCCCTCCACCAGTGCCCACTGCCCACCACAGAGGCAGGCTAGGGGAGGGGGATTAGGCCAATGTCCCCTATTTCCTCCCCTCCCCTAGCCTGCCTTCGTGGCAGGGTCTTTTATCTCTTCTCTCTCTCTCTCTTTCTCTCTTCTTTCTCTTAAATGTTGTGGATTGTAATATATATATATATATATATATATATATATATATATATATATAAAACATAGAGGTTATCATGTGTATCTTTTTGCCTGTATTTAAAGCTAAGTTCTATGTGGTAATGGACTTTCGACAATTATTGGCACACTGTTCTCTTCTCTGTCTTACCTAACCTCTGCTTCCACACGTTTGTGGTAGTTTCCACCTTTGGCAAGACCCAGGAGAGTTTATTCTAAGAAATGAGACTGATACAGCAGGCCTGTGTGATCAGCCCCAGCAATTCTGAGAGCAGATGACTCAGAAGTCAGGAAGGGCAATGCTAGTCAGGTTACAGCCTCTGCCTCTGTCTTGATTCTCGGTTCAGCAGTTACCTGCCCCAAACAAAGCCACTTTCTAGTCCCAAAGGGTGGGCCAGGGCAGATTCAGTTTCTAAGCCTGGAGCATTAGATCAGGATTGGAGCAGGGAGCTTGAGGAGAGATGCTGGGTCCCACCTGCACCTAGGTGGCCCCTGCTGGGCAGAGAACAGGTCTAGCAGGAACAGGGGACAAGCTGGGTTTGATGTTCCTGGAGAAAGGGGAAGAAGAAGTAGGTTGTGGGTGATATTGATGAAATGGATCATTGTTCTAGATTTATTTTTTACTTTTTTTAATTTTAGTATTATTTTTTTGTTTTGGATTTAAAGGAAAATGATAATCTCCAACTACTTTGACCTCTATCTACCACTCACTGTATCCTCATGGGTACTGGCAAAGGGAGTCAAGCTTTCTCTCTGTTGCAGGTGAGAGTGAGAGTCTCAGGGCACAGGCCCTATGGAGGCAGCTATGGGTAAGGGCTCAAGAGAAGCATCCAGGTCAGTTCAAGTGCAAGCTTCCTTACCTGCTGCGCTGCGTGCTCACATGCATATGGGTGTGTATGTAAGTGTGTGTGTGTGCACGCACGTGTGTGTGCACACATGTGTGTGAGTGTGTGTTTGTGAAGGAGAACAGTGGTCAAAGGCCTGCTTCAGGTAAGACCCAGGTTCTTTCCTTGACTTAGGCAGGTTGTTAAGTCGTTCAGAACTTCATTTCCTCATTTAGAAAATGGGACAAAGAACTTGTATATTAATAATAGTGAGGCTTCTGACTATAATCTGAATATATTTGTCAATTTGTTTAGATATTTAATTTCTCTCCACAGAGTTGTGTGGATTTTAGTTATGTTTCACATTACTGTTCAGATCTATCCTTAAGTGTTTGATTTTTTTTTGAACCACTGTAAGTGGTCATGACTCTTTATTTGTAGCTTCTGTTATGATCAGAAAGGATAGTTGGTACAAGGTCAGTTCTAAGTTTGTTGAGATACTTTTTTTTTTGTTTTGGCTTTTTTGGGTCACACCTGGCAATGCTCAGAGGTTACTCCTGGCTCTGAGCTCAGGGATAGCTCCTGGCGGTGCTTGGGGGACCATATGGGATGCCGGGGAATTGAACCTGGGTCCTTCGTGTACAAGGCAAATGCCCTACCCACTGTGCTATCACTCCGGCCCCTGTTGAGATATGTTTTGTCACAAAACATATCCTCTGTCTTGGAGAAAGTTTCTTGCGTATGCGAAGAATATGAAAGAAGAATTTGTTATTAGGCTGAAATATCTGTATATGTTCATCTGCTCCATTTGGTCCATGTTAGTCAAGCCTATTCCTCCTTTGTTGATTCTCTGGTTGATTCATCCATTATTGAAAGTGGAGTATTGAACTATCTTCTGCTTACTGTTGCTTATTTTTCACTTAGTTTTAGTTATTTTCATGTTTGTTTTTTATATTCATAGATGATCTTATATTTGTGTACATATATATATATATATATATACAAGATATATTTTATATATCTTATTATAATAAGAGGTTTGATCCTGCCAAGCTGCCCGAGCTGCTTAAACTCTACTACCGGAGGCTCTTTTCCCTATGCGCAGTACTACTGCTGGCTCAACTATGGCAGAATAATAATTACTTTCAACACCGTGAGTTTTCATTCACCTTGAAGAATAATATTTACATTCGCTACCAATCTTTCAACAACCAGAGCGGAACTGGAAAAGGGGACGCAGAAAACGAATCCATACAAGATTGATATTGATGCTGTGTATTCCCACAGACCCAATCAACACAATACAGTGAAGCTGGGAGCTTTCCAGGCTCAAGAAAAAGAGCGAGTGTTTGACATTGATATGACAGACTATGATGATGTGAGGTGACACTATAGTTCTGCAAATATATGTTCCAAGTGCTGGGCCCTCCTGCCAATGGCCGTCACGCATTATTGACCAAGCATTGAAGGAGGACTTCGATTTAAGCATTGTCCCTGGGTGTATTCTGGAAGAAGAGGGTTTCACTGTTGGGTCTGTGATGAATCAGAAAATTATCTTCCACCATACGATCTGGGATAGTTGAGTATTTGAGTCTTGTAAAGCATTAAAGCTGATCTTTCCCCAGTTCATCAATACATGCACAAGATGAGAGGCTACTACAAGAGTATCCCACCCGCACGCCAGAGCCTGGCAAACTACCGTGTTGTATTTGATATGCCAAAAAACAGTTGGCCTGGTTTATAGACCTCATTCCCATGACTTGAAGTAATGGCTCTTCATGTTCCTGGAGCAAGCATTTGTCCTTGAGCTACACTAGCATATGACAGGACGTATGGAGATGTAACTGGTGCCCGCTTGAGCAAATCGATGAACAATGGGAAGAGAAGTGATACAAGTGACAAGTGAAGTGATATCTTATTATATAGTTTCCTTTTCTGGTCTCTTATGACAGTTTTTGATTTAAAGACTATATTTTGTCTGCTAATTGAATTTTCTGATTGTAGCTAATGTAGGAAGATTATATATTTTTTGTATATTGCGCTTGTATCCTGCCACCTTGCTGAACTCACTTATTAAGTTTAGTAGTATTTCTAGATGCCACACAGTTTTCTGTTGGATACTGCCACGGCTCCTGCGGCACCGGCTCGCGTAGCATGAAAGTGCTCACTGGGCCAGGGGGTGGCTTCGGTACTTTCCCCTAAAAGGGACAGTTACCAGACGGTGCTTCCCCTAAAAAGGGACTGTCGCCAACAAAGCCCCCTAAACTCCCTTAGCTGTTCCTAAGAATGCTTGGTGTGCAATTAGAGCGCTTGCTTATGCTGAAACTTAGACTCTGAGTAATGGAGAAACTGGACAAAGAGAGAAGCCTGCGGCAACAGTAGTTTTTCATTATACACAATTATAGCATAAAACAAAGATAGTATAAAAATGCCAGCCCGCGCAGCGTCTGGCTGCCAAGGCCTGAGCTGGTCTCAGGTCCTTGATAAGGAAAGGCTCGTGGCCTTCGGGCCTTTGCTTCCCATCATTAGCGGGAAGGGAGAATTCTTGACCTATGGGTCGAGGCCTCCGGCTACCCCCTGTTGACGGGAATGCAGTGATTAGCCTCCCTAAACCTCCTGTGTGAAAAAAAAATTGGGCCTGTTAAAGTTAACACTTTCTAGTACAAAATCTTAATAATCTTACAAAAATAAACTCTGCATAGAAGTTTCTATTTAGGAGTAGGTTAAGTTAATCTATAATATGTGCATAGAGCTAGTAAGTAATTCTATGAAAATCAAGATTAAAAAAATATATACCTTACTTGAGGCAAATATGAAAATATGTAAAAACAAAAGACGTCAGAAAAACACGTCTGAAAAACAGGCGCAGGCAAAAGGTGGTCATATGTGGTAAACACGATAAACTCCTTTTGATGTTAAAAATGCCTCCTTTGCTAAAAAATAACTGGTGTAATCTTGCATCTGTGCATTTGTTGAACATAAAAAGAAAAGTTTTGCCCTCAGTAAACTGCAGCAGCATTTGACCTCTCTTGTGTCTGTGTCTGACTGTCCATCGCGCCGACGTTCCTGTCCTCCTGATTCTCCTCACGCTGGTTATCCCCAAGACTTAGAGCTCATCGTGACTGAGCGGTCTGAGGCAGGATACAATTATGTTGTGCTTGATATTAAAGGAGGTTATGTTTTTCTTCAATAAATTATCTTGGTTGGGTAGTTGGGCTTGATTATATTGTGTGGTATTACTTGAGCCTGAGACTCTAAGCAATGCTTTTCTTGTACTCTCCTGTGTAGGCCACTGTGACTTCATACTTTTCACCTGGCAGACTCAGCACTTGGATGCTTACTTAGCGAATTTAATGCGATTTGTGGAGGTGGATGTCTCATTTTGTAATCTGACATTGTATAAATGTCAATGACTTCATTTTTCCATTTCTCTTTAGACAGCCTAGCTCATCTCCATCTTGAAGTGGTATGTCCAGCGTATTATAATTCAACACTCTTAGCAGAAGACCACTCAGCTTGTTAAAAATCCATTACAGATATTCTGTCTCTGTTTTCTGTTTTCTGGCTTCATTCTATCCACCCAGACTCTCTCCCATTGTCTTTCACTTGTCAATGTCATTTCTCTGTCAAAATTTTTCACCCTTGGGTGCTGAGGAGCTTAGAGTAAAACCCTTAGTATGAGTGTAGAACCATCTGCCATGCAATGTACATAGGTCTCCTAACTAGCTTGTTTCCATTCTCATTTTTTCTTTGCTTCATCTTTATTTTCTACTACTGATTGGTATTCTTTTGACATATTTTATGCGTTGTTGTGAGTGATCCTCCCTTCTTTCTGAAAAAAAGGCAAGATGTAAATTAATTGAATAAGATTACTATAGGGTAGCTCTTTCTGTGGACTGAGTACTTTTTTTTAGCAGCACTTTTGTGACAAGGTCCCTTTCTTTTTCAGAGCATTTACCCTGAGAATGGCTCCTATATACTCTCTGTCTAAATTTGCATCAACATGAGTCTCACCTGCCCACTGCATGGTCTCTTTACGTGTCTCTAATTCACAAACCATCTCATGCTCAGACTCTAACTTCCTCTTCTTTGGATATGGACTACACTGTGATGTGATGTTTCTTTATCAACAACCCACTTTATACACGAGGGTGTAATACAGTACAACACTTTTACAAGTGTCTTTCTTATATGTGTGCAATATGTAATATTTTTACTTTATATTAATAAAGATATATGACATATAATGAGGGTATATGACATATATTATAAATTATATCTATTTCATTACTCTTATTGAACATCCTCATTATTTTAGTCTTAGGAAAGTCACTTGTTACGCTTGTCACTTGTCTTCCTGTTGTTCATCAATTTGCTCGAGTGGGCAGCCAGTAACATCTCCAATCATTTAGAATGAGTTTCATTACTGTTACTGTTTTTGGCATATCGAATATACCACAGGTAGCTTGCCAGGCTCTGCTGTGGCTCTGGGTTCATCCCAGGGGACCCAGTCGTTTTCTATGTCAGACCATCAACCATCCAGGGCTCACGGGACAGAGCCCTGGGTGTAGACAAGCCTGTCTCCTATCTAACCCCTGCTGACACAGCTGGGCACCGCAGTCACACCTGCAACATCTCAAGAAGCAGTCTTAGGAAAATAGTTTTATTTTATTTTTTAAAATTTATTTCATTATAACACCATAGATAGACAATTATAAAACTGTTCATGATTAGGTTTCAGTCATACAGTTCCAGCACCCATCCCTCCACCCACCTGTGCACATTTCTCAACACCAGTGTCCCAGATTCACCCCCCCTACCCCCAGTCTGCCTCTTTGGCATTCACTTTGCCTCTTCTCCCTGTCTCTCTCTGTCTCTGCCTCTCTGTGTCTTTCTCTATCTCTGTCTCTCTGTCTCTGTCTGTCTATCTGTCTCTCTTGCTTCTCTTACACATTGTATACATCCTCACTTGATCCTAAAATATGCCTATTAGATACTAGTTTATTGTTATAATTTTACATAACAATAAACTATATTGTTATTGTATATAATAATATAGTTATATACAATATATAACATTATATTATATTATATACAATGTGTATAATATATAATGTATCTATTATACATATACATTATATTATAATTATATATCATATATAATTATATATTGTATATAATATATAATTATATATTATATAATGTTATATATACAATATAACATTATATCATATCATATCATATCATATTATGCAGATATTTTCCTGGATCATCCTTTCTTCGAATTGAAGGTTTTCCCCCCAAAGTACCTGCAAATGTTGGTGGATAACAGCCCTCACCAGTTATTCCTTTCTGAGTGACAATTATATTCTCACTAAGAGTTCTGGACCTGTTCCAGGGAAATTGATAATTATTGGGGTATAATATTGGTTTACTTCTTCATCTGGGTGGCCATTCTGGGTCCAGAACTCCCCTATGGTCAGCTCAGCCCTTATTGGATATCCCTCCAGCCCTCTTTCCTTGCTTTTCCATCCTTCCTTAGATTACAGGCCCTAACTCAGCCAGGCCCACGGGGAAGTCCACTCTGAGTCACTAAGCACAGTATCATTGACATAAGTAAGGGCAATTATTTAGACTAGATGGACAGATGGTTGATTAAAGCTTAAAAAAAATCTGACACTTCCATGTTAACTTACCCACTGACCCTGCTCTATGTTTCCTAACTAAATCTGCTCTATGTTTCCTAACTAAATCTCTGGGGAGATGCATGCCCGCAGCTAAAATTTATGGAAATGTGGGTCCCTGCAGCTGAGAACTCCAGGGCACACTCCGGAGGCAGATGAGCCAAATACTCACCCAATCAAAGCCCCAGAAGAAGCAGTGCATCCACCACGCTAGTCGCACCAAGGACTCAACTCCATTACTTCACTGATATTCTTTACAGACACCAAACTGCGAATAGTTTCAGGTAGCTGGGTCTAGGCTGAGAACTCTGGTGTTTTTACAGAGTAGAGGTAAGCACTCCCTTCAATCCCCAATACTTCTAAAAACCTCAGCAGCCACGCCCACCTCTCAAAGCCTTGGCCCAACATGCCCTTGAAGTGTCTTGGCAGGGCAACACCTCTTAATTCCTCAATAATGAAATTCCAGTAGGAGCACACTAAATTAGATGGGAAAGTAACAGAGAAGCCAACCAAAATCATTAAAGCAATAATGCAGAAAGTTCTGCTAGCAACAAATAGCTTAGACAAGGACTTAACAACCATGTGGTCAGATATAACAATTTTCATATCAATTAATTCCTTTACACTTATGGATTTTAATATTAGAGCTTCGTTATCTAATCAATTTTAGTTCTAGAATTGCATCAACAGTTGTGACTTTTCTCTATATTTAAATAAATTTGGAAAAGTTTTTAAAAACTGCTAAAAGCAGTTTACCACAAAAAGAGGTTGAAAAGGAGTTAATAGCTTTAGTCTTTGAAGAGTTTCTCCTTTGATAAGAATAAGAATTAAGCCATAAAAGGCAATATGGTAGAGAGCATGATCAAACAGTCCCCAGATAAGGAAATAAAAATGGTGTGCAAACATATGGGAAACTCTTAGGTTTTACCAGTAATCGCAGAAATGCAAATTATAGTAATAAAATATGGTTTACCCTCCTGAACCAGCCAAGACCATAACAATTTGGCAATTAACATTAAAAAGTCTTAAAATATTCATACACTTTACCGTGTAATTCCTCTTCCAGGAATATTCTGGAGAAATGGTTACAAATGTAGACAAAGATGTATATGCCCAGATGTGAATCATCATGTTAACTTACTATTGCCAAAGCAATCTAAATGCCCAGTACTATGTAAATTAAAATTAAAAAAATTTTAAATTGAAAAATTGAAACTTTTTTAAACAAAAACTAAGAGCAAAGTTTACTACACATATGTTTGAAAGGGATTTCAAAGAATTTGAAATCGAGTGTTTAAAGAATTTCTAAAAAAAGTAAATAGTTTCTACTGTGACTCAAATGTTATTGAATTATGGTAACTCAAATAATGGAATACTGGATAGTTGATTAAAATTTATTATTGATTAAGGCATTTTAATTATATGAGGGTTTTTGTTTTTCAAGAAACGAAAAAATTCTCATCAGTATGATCTCAACTACATAAACTTTGCAAGAGAAAAACCAGTAAGACAATGAGAAAAAAGATGGTATGATTTGGGGTGATAGTTATTGTCTTCTTTATACATTCTTAAGGCATAATTTTCATGTAGTAGGTGAACAAATCTGAGCTATGTAATTCTGGTTTTGTTTTTTGGTCACTTCCGGTCATGCACAGGGGACCAAGTGGTGCTGGGTATTGAACAATCTCCTGCATGTGAACCATCCACTCCAGCAAGTCTATTCATTTCTCTGGCCACTGAACGGGAAAGAGTGAATGAATACATCTCACAACCTAGTCACAATACAGAATATGACCGAACATATCTTCATCCTGGAGAAAGTTTCCTTGTGACACCCATTCTAGTCACTAGCCTCCCTGCCAGAGGCTATCTCTGTTGTAATTTTTTCCCTCCTTTGATGTGTTTTTCCTGTACAAGAACTTTATACAAATGGATTCAATAAAATATTCCTTCCTGTGCCTGGTTTCTTTTGCTCAGCAACATGTCCATAAGTTTTATATTCATTTTAATTTCCTAAGTGTTGCACATTGCATCTGTCTCACACCAAGAATGATAAACATTCACTTGATGAAAGCAGAGATCTCTCCTTTTTGTCATCCCACAGTTCTGAGTCAAACCCTTAAAAGCGGTGGTCTCAAAATCTTTGTTCCACTGACCTCCATCTGTACAGCTCGGGGTGGGGTGACTGGGAGAGAGGGCACTGCCTCTAGCACCCCCATTATCTGTGTCTCTTATTTTTACTGAATCTCCATGAATAGCAAAGTGGCAAAGATATTTAAGATTGAGTTTCAGGCATACACTGTTCCAGTACCAATTCCTTCACCAATGTCCCCAGTTTCCCTCCTGGCCCCCCACCAGTTTCCCTTCTGACTGTCCTAATCTATTCCCTAACTTATCCCTCCACCACTGCCCAGTGTCTGTGCCTCTGGTGTGTTGGACCCTCTGGTGTCATCCCTGAAACTCTGACACAGAAGCAGTAGGTGAGGCTTGAGCCACAGGGAGCCTGGAACCCTCCCCGCCCCGGAAGAGGAGAGGTGGGGTGCTGGTTGGCAGGAGATCCTTTCTCGCCACCCCACTGGGTTCTGATGAGGTGGAAGCACCCTTGAGGCTTCCTGTCCTGACCTGATCAGTTGCAGACTCCCTGCCATCTGTCTCTCATAGCTTTGGCATTACTCTGCTCTTGGACTCCAGGAGGATGCTACTATCAAGATAAGCAAGAAATGTCTCAGTCTTAAAGGGATCATTGTTTCCTGGCTGATTCCCCACAGTGGAACTGTGGCCTTCCTCATACTCAGCAGTTGTATGCGCCCATTTTTATTTATTTCTGGGTGCAGTTACCACAAACTGCGAGACTGAAAGGGTCCTAAGGACTACAAACTGCAGGGCTGAAACAGGAGTCAGGTCTCTGCTGGGGGCCAGGGGATGCAGAGCTGGGTCCTTCTGTGTGGAAGACTGTCCTGAACTCTCTCCTCAGTTTACAGATGCCATCTTCTTCTGATGTCTCTTCATGTGCCCTTCTCCCAGTGCGACTGTCTGTGAATGTGGTTACCCTTTATAAAGGACAACATTTATGCTTATCAAGGACAGCATTTTAACTAATTGCATCTGATACAAAATCCTTTCTGAAAATTGTCCCATTCCAAGTACTGGGGGATTGAGATTTTAATGTGTGAATTGGGGGGCTGGGGTAATAAGTAAACCTAATAACAAAACTTTTGTCTTCAACTAAACAGTAGACAGACACTCCTGGGCTCAGTGTGTACTTGGCACAGTTAAGATTGGTAACAAAGGAAAGAAAGTAAACTGTAAGGTGTGCTGGAGAACTGGAAAGTGGCCTTTCCCCAGAGAGACTCCCTCAGGCCTTCTCAAATACTTAGAACTGATAGGACTCAGGGACACAGTGAAGGCTTAAGTTATTCCCTAGAACTCAAAGACTTTTCTTCCACCATGACAATCACTATCTTTTCTGGGGGTGGTTCCTTGAAAGCTGCTTGAATCACCTCTGGTGTCTGTGAGAGCCTCAGGTGAGGGCGACAAAAAGTCCCTTAAGTTCACTTCAGATTAACTTTCTGTTTCCTGTCCCACTCTCCATTCAGTTTCCAAACACTGGATCATGTAAAAAGGACGTTTGTTTAAAGGGAAAGACTTTAAACACTTATACTCCCAAAACTTATACTCAAAAACACTTATACTCCCAAAGATCTGCCAGAAATTTTTTTTCCTCCAAATCTTTTCTTTGTGAGCGTGGGGATGGGGAGAGACAGAGGGTAGGACATTTGCTTTGCATATGGACAACTCAGATACAACCACCAGCACAATGTACACAATGTACAGTCACCAAAGTCTGTCAGGAGAGGTCCCTGAGCACAAAGCCAGGAGTAATCCATGAGCACTCATCATCAATACACTAGCTCGGCTCTTCACACGCTACCTGTCAGAATGCAAGGTGCCCTCCCAAAGGAAAACCAGCAGGACAGTTCTACTGTTCAAGGGAGACATTGGCAACTAT
Organism: Cryptotis parvus; assembly: GCA_021461705.1. NCBI lineage: Eukaryota > Metazoa > Chordata > Mammalia > Eulipotyphla > Soricidae > Cryptotis > Cryptotis parvus. Next base: position 107,956 of record JAJIBD010031466.1, read on the forward strand.
CACCCCATCTGCCTGTTGTCCGTCATCTACAAGCTGTTTACACGAGTCATCCTGAACAGGATTGGCAGAACACTAGATGAAGGACAACCATGCGAGCAAGCTGCCTTCCAGAAAGGATTCAGCACAATCGACCATATCCACACAGTAACCAAGCTCATCGAGGTTTGTAGGGAGTACAAGATGCCGCTCTGTCTCACATTCATTGATTTAAAGAAAGCCTTTGATTCTATGGAGACTGAAGCAGTCATCAAAGCCCTAGTCAAACAGGGTGTTCAAACCCAATACATCAAGATCCTTTGTGAGCTGTATTACGGATTCACACCAGGATCTCACCAATCTACAAAGAAGTGATCATTGATGTCAAAAGAGGGGTTCGACAGGGTGATACCATTTCACCAAAACTCTTCAGTGCCACCCTCGAGAACATCATGCAACAATTAGAATGGGAAGGAATGGGAGTGAAGATAGATGGCCGGCAACTACACCACCTCCGCTTTGCTGATGACATCATTCTAATAACACCGAGCATTAGCCAAGCGGCACAAATGCTGACTGACTTCGACCGAGAATGTGGAAAGATAGGCCTACAGCTGAATCTAAAAGAAAACCATGTTTATGAAAAATGAACTAGTTCCAGAGGCCCCATTCACTCTCAATGGAACAAACATCTCTGAATACAGCAGTTATGTGTACCTAGGTCGAGAAGTCAACATGATGAATGACCTAAAACCTGAACTGTGCAGGAGGAAGAGAGCGGCATGGAATGCCTTCAAAGGCATCGAAGAAATAGCTAAAAGGACAAAGAACCTCTGGCTCCAGGCACATCTCTTTGACTCTACTGTTCTCCCTGCATTAACATATGCCTCAGAGACCTGGGCCCTATGAAAGCAGGATGAGAATGCTATTCGGGTCTCCCTGAGAGGAATCGAAAGAGCTATGCTTGGAATATCACGCCTCACTCAAGTGAGAGAAGGAATCGGAGTTCTGACCTCCGTTGCTGTTCCAGAATCAGGGACGCTGTCTCGTTTGCCAAGGCATCGAAAATCAGATGGGCTGGACATGTAATGCGATTTGGAGACAGCCGCTGGACTAGAGCCGTTACCGACTGGATCCCATGGGATGTCAAAAGATCACATGGCCGCCCACCTACAAGATGGTCAGACTTCTTTGTCAAGACTCTGAAGGAACGGTTTGAGGCTCTTCATATTCCTGAATCAACCAGATGCCATTGGGCTACATTGGCACGTGATGGGTCCAATGGAAATATTACTGGCGCCCGCTCGAGCAAATCGATGAATAACAGGATTCAAGTGATCAAGTGATCAAGTGATCAATCCGTGAGTACTGCTTGGTGTGGCCCCAAAACAAAACAAACTAATCTCCCCCAAACAGAAAATAAGCAAAACTTTCTTTTAGGTATTGCAAGGCCTCTTTTATTTTCAGTCCCCACTGTAAGCCAGTTAAGCTAGTCCAGAAGAAAAAGAGGAAGTAAAGAAATACACTAAATCTTCCATATAAGGGACAAGGTTTGATCGATTTCCAGGGCGAACCTAAAAGATAGCGCCTTTTTAAAAAAATTTTTTTATTTTTTAATTTTTTTTTAGATAGTGCCTTTTTAAAGCCACAATGTGTAAGAGATTAGAGAGAGGGAGAGACATAGAGAGAGAGAGAGAGAGAGAGAGAGAGAGAGAGAGAGAGAGAGAGAGAGAGAAGAGGCAAAGTACCTGTTACAGAGACAGGCTGGGGTAGGAGAGAGGGGGAGGAATTCTGGGGCATTGGTGGTAGAAAATGGGCACTGGTGGAGGGATGGGTGCTGGAACACTGTATGACTAAAATCTAATCATGAACAGCTTTGTGATTGTATATTTCTAGGTGGTATATAAAATTTAAAAAAAAGAAGAAAGGGCCCAACTGGCTGTACTCTCTCCAACCAGGCTTGCACCCTTTAAGGCGTGTTGACACTCCTTCCAGGATGCTACCAGCAAGGGCCTTCACAGTATTCCTCTATGGTAAAACACGGAGTCAGTGTTGGGATAAACAGAAGGGCTCATCCTTTTGCAGTATCATTTTAGATACTCCCCTGAGGACTTCCTAACTTGACAGACAAACTATTACTTCTTGTTCCTGAAAGGAGTAAGCCTTCAGTTACAGTTTTTCCCGGAATGCACGTGACTCTTTGGTGCTTGTCTGTCTCCTAGATTGTGGGCTCTGGACTGTGTTCAGACTTGCATTTTATCCTTACTTCAGCAGAGTTCTTAGCAAGTAGTAGCTCAACATAATTTTGTAAATAAATTTATAAGGAATAATTTCTCTGGACATTAAAACTGGGTGTGTGTAAAGAGATGAAGTAAATACCTTAAAGAAGATGAAGAGTTTCTGTAGCAAATTAGCAAAGAAGTGAAGAAATAGTGAAGCATGTAGTTTCACTGTCTATATTTTCTGTCTCTAATCATATTATTTGAGGGACAAATGCTTCTAGCTTGTACTTGCATCATGTCTTGTAATGTGATTATTGAAATCTGCCACTCACTGCTCTTTGCTCTAAAAGAGAATAGGAATTTCTTGCTCAAACACCAGATTTCTCTGGCCAACCCATGTTACATGAAAACAGTGAGCTGAGAAGTATGAGGTCATTTCCTGATTTTTTTTCATACTTTATCTCAAATTTGTTTGTTTCCAACTGTGCTGTGTTCATAGCCCATATATTCTTTGTTGTCCAGAGAAACAGAGATACTAAAAAAAGAGAGAGATAAAGTATGAAAAAAGTTCTCAGAGCTTTATCTTTCAAAAACCAAGTAAAGGTCCTAGTTTTCTGCTCATTATCAGTGTCAGAATGTGAACCAGCAGATGTCTGGTTTGGGTTTCATGCTTTCATCCCAGAAAATGGCCCCAAATTTTCTCTCCAACTTTGCCCATATGTAGTAAGTTCTTGTTAAAAGGGCAAAAGAGCATTGAAACTGCAAGGAATGATCTTCAAGAGATGTAAAAGTTTCTAGCTCAGGTAGGGTTAGTCAGAGTCCTCTGACACTGGGGGTGGTGGGAAGGGGATTAGAAATCTAAGGCAAAGAAAAGGAGGAATGGGGGGGAAAACAGAACCATGTGTTGGTAGTCAGACAAGATGTTACATGAAACTAGTTCTTATAACTTGTATACTGCATGGGTGTTCTGATGGAATATCTCCCCATAAAGTAAGAAAGTAAAGAACAATTAAAATCCACACAACCGGGAATGTCAACTTGTACAACCTTTCTGGAAAACAATATGAACATTCCTCCAAAGACTAGAAATTGAGCTCTCATTTGACCCAGCCATACCACTCCTGGGAATATATCCTGGGAAGCTAAAAACACACAGCGGAAACACCATCCGCACTTTTATTTTCATAGCAGCACTATTCACAATAGCCAGAACCTGGAAACAAACAGTATGCCCGAGAACTGATGACTAGATAAAGAAACTTTGGTACATCTACACAATGGAATACTATGCAGCTGTTAGAAAAAATGAAGTTATGAAATTTGCCTATAAATGGATGTACATGGAAAGGATCATGTTGAGTGAAATTAGAAGAAAAGAGAGAGATATAGAATGACTGCATTTATTTGCATGACATAAATACACACACACACACACACACACACACACACACACATATATATTATGATACCAAATCCAATGTCAGGCGAAACGTGGATCAGGAGATCTTACCAAAAGTGGAAATTACCACAAACATTTGGGAGTCAGAGGTTAGGTAAGACAGAGAAGGGAACATGTGAGAATAAATGTCGAAAGGGCTAATACCAACCTAGAACTAAGCATTAAATACAGGCAAAAAATGCACATGATGGCCTCTAAGTGTGTGTAGTGCAACCCACAATGTATAAGAGAAGGAAAAGAGAGAGAAGGAGAGAGAAAAGAGATAAAGAACCTGCCATTTAGGCAGGCTATGGGAAGGGGGAGGGAATTGGGGACATTGGGGAATTGGGGACATTGGGGAATTGGGGAATTGGTGGTCGGAAATGGGCACTGTGGAGGGCAGGGTGCTGGAGCACGATGTGACCGAAACCTCTAAATATGAACAATGTTGTAATTGTATATCTCACGGTGGTATAATAAAATATTTAATAAAAAATTAAAATAAATAAATATTATCAAAAAAAAGAGAGATAAAGAACCCGCCATGGAGGCAGGCTATGGGAGGGGGAAGGAATTGGGGACATTGGTGGTGGGAAATGGGCACTGGTGGAGGGCGGGGTGCTGGAACACTATGTGACCGAAACCTCCAATCATGAACAACATTGTAATAGTATATCTTACGGTGGTATAATAAAATATTTTTAAAAAATAGAAAGATAAAAAAATGATTTCAAAAACTCAAACTACATACCTAACAATGTTGCTATCTGTGCAAGACAATTAAAAAGTTTGTTGTTCTAGAGATTGGAAAAAAAAATCCACACAACCAATAAGGGAGCAAAAAATATTAAGTGGAACAAAGAAAGCCTCTTCAACAAATGGTGCTGGGAAAACTGGGCAGCTACGTGTAAAAATATGAATTTAGACCTCCTTCTAATGCCCTGCACAAAAGTCAGATCAAAATGGATTATAGATCTCAACATCAGCCATGAATCTATAAGGTACATCGAAGAAAACATAGGAAAAGCGCTCTACGACATCAAAATTAAAAGCATCTTCAAAGATGACACAGCACTGACCAAGCAAATGGAAGTAAAGATAAACAAATGGGATTATATAAAATTGAAAAGCTTCTGAACCTCAAAAGAAATGGTGACCAAGATACAAAGACAATCCACAGAGTGGGAAAGAATATTCACCCAATACCCATCTGACAAGGGGTTAATATCCAGGATATATCAGGCACTGGTAGCACTTCACAAGAAAAAAAAACAGCCAACCCCATCAAAAAATGGAGAGAAGAAATGAACAGAAGCTTCCAAAAAGAAGAAATTCGAAAGGCCAAAAGGCATATGAAAAGTGCTCTTCATCATTAATCATCAGGGAGATGCAAATCAAAAACAAAAATGAGGCATTATCTCACACCACAGAGACAGGCACACATCCCAAACAGCAAGAACAACCAGTGCTGGCATGGATGTGGGGAAAAATGGACTCTCATCCACTGTTGGTGGTAGTGCCGGCTGGTTCAGCCCTTTTTGGAAAACAATATGGACATTCCTCCGAAAACTAGATATTGAGCTCCCATTTGATCCAGCAATACCACTCCTGGAAATATACCCTGGAGACCCCAAAAACACATAGCAGAAACACTCTCTGTGCTTCTTTATTCATTGCTACGCTATTCACAATAGCTAGAATCTGGAAACAACCTAAGTGCCCCAAAACAGAGGGCTGGCTAATGATGTGGTACATCTACACGATTGAATACTATGCAGCTGTCAGAAAAGACGAAATTATGAAATTTACCTGCAAGTGGATGGACATGGAGACTATCATGCTGAGTGAAATTAGTCAGAAGGAAGAGGACTGCATTCACTAATGGGATATAAATTTGTATCAGTGTTTTACTAAGTGTGGGAAATAGTAATGTCAGACTAGAACTCACCATTGAATATGCACAAAGGGACTTACATGATAAACCCTAAATGACTGCAGTGCTAGCCGCAATGTGTAAAAAAGAAGAGGGAGAGAGATGCAGAGACAGAGACACAGAGAGAGAGAGAGAGAGAGAAATAGAGGAATAGGGGGGTACCTTCTATTGAGGCAGCCTGGCTGTGGCGCGGAGGGTGTGTGGGTACATTGGTGGTGGGAATGGGGCACTGGTGGAGGGATGGGTGCTGGAATACTGTATTACCAAGAACCAATTATGAACACCTTTGTAATTGTATGTCTCATGGTGGTATAATAAAAAAAAAAAAAAAATAAAATCCACAAGACCTCTGATAGTGCTCTCCAATCTGTCTGCCTACTTGTGACCTCAGAGCATACTTTAAAACTGTCAAAGCCTATAGGAGTCAGAGGGATAGAACTGTGGGTAAGTCTCCCATGCAACCTGGGTTCAATCCCTGATACCACATATGGTTCCCTGAGCCTACCAGTAGTAAACCCTGACACCAGAGTATAGCTCAAAAACAAATTAAAAAACAAAAAAATGCCCCATAAACCCTGCTTTTTTAGCTTTGCTTTGTTTGTGGGCAGAGGGGGTCTCTTTATCTCCCTCAGTAGTGAAGTCTAGTGCTTATGCCAAGGGAAGGTGGTGCAATACCAAGAGTGTGCACCCACCATTGTTCCTCAAAAAGTTTCCAGGAATGAAGGAAATTTCGGTAATGTAAACTAGAAGAGTGAGTGAACTATGATGTAATCTCACACTAAATGATCTTTTAGAATGAGTATTTTACATCTTTATTAATGTATAAATGACACATAATATACTGTACATAGGCTAAGGTTACTATGTGTTACTTTGACCTATGTATAATCTGTAAATTAATAATCACAATTAAAGTAATAAAATATTATTTTTTATTATTATTAATGATATTTTTATTACTTTTTTTTATTACATCCGGACTCTCGTCACAACTCCACCCAGCAGACCAGACTATCACAGCCCGGATCGACAGCCACCCTGCAGCAGTTTTTTTTCAATCCAGCCCAGGTATGCTGAACCAGAGACTCTCAGACATGGGGCAGAGCTGCTACTTGCTCTCCCTGTGCCTAGCTGCTCGTGAGGCACCCGGGAGGCATGGCGGGTTCTAGCCCTGGCCTGCCACCCCAGCAGAGCCTCACAACAAGCCAGACCACCCTCCCCTACTCCATGGGGCCAGCCATTTTCCACATCCGGACTTCCCTCTCGTCACAACTCCACCCAGCAGACCAGACTACCACAGCCTGGCTCTCGCGGCCTCTAGCAGTCATACGATTCATCAATAAATGCTTTATTTAGAGGTGACTACAACAGTATGCCACCCGCATGGCAAGCCCGGCAAGCTGCTCGTGTAGTATTTGATATGCCAAATACCAGTAACATTTATATTAGGTCATTCCCGTGACCTAATATAATGGTTTGAGGCTCTCTATGTTCCTGGAGCAAGCGTATGCCTTTGGGTTCTACTAGCATGAGACAGGACATATGGAGATATTACTGGTGCCCGCTCTAGCAAATAGATGATTAACGGGAAGATAGTGATAGTGAAAGTAATAAAATCATTTCCCCCTTTTTACTGAATACAAAAAAATCAAAATTCTAAAATTATATTAAAGAATGTGTGTGTGTGAAGAGTGTGTGTGTTTGAGGAATGTGTGTGTTTGTTTGAGGAGTGTGTGTGTATTTGAATTCAGCTGCTTTGAATTTAGGCAAAAATATCTGAAAAAGTTCAGATATAGAGGATCTTTTGAACTTCAAACAAAATTATTAATTATAAATCATATATTTTATAAACTTTCCTTTTCATCATTAACTCATGAGGAATTTTACATTTTAATTATCATTTTTATAGTTTATGAAAACGTTAGCATATATTATCATTTCTCTGCTGGTGTGATTTTTTTTAATCCTCAGCAAGTCCTAAGTGCTAATTATTATCATTTCTATTTTAAATTCCATTAACATAAAAGTACTTGGTTAGGGTCACATAGTTGATACCAAAGAGATTTCTGCTCTCTGATTCCCAGTGGTAGCAGAGCATTTTGGGGATGCAGCATTATGGGTAGCAGAGCATTATGGGAAGTAAGAGAGACATAAAAAATCCAAACAATTTAAAAAAATCTTCAGTCTCACATTAGTTTTAAATGAAGATTTATTTCACCACAGCACAGCATCATTTTTTCAGCATGTGTGACTAAATGAACTTTGGCATTAATGAATTCTGTTAGAACCTCGTGATTCTTTTGATGCATTGCCAATTAGCCTAGAAGGTGAAAGGCCCAAAATAATACCCAGACAGATTCAATTTGTTTTATTTTTCTTTTCTGAGATTTAAGACTTTTATTAAAAAAAAAGGAACTATTTCCTTCCCTGTCCTCTTTGTATTTCTGAAAATAGAAGCTGTGAATGATACAGTATGACCAATGACCATTGGGAGTCTTTATACATGCTCCTTCAACGTTCTGAGAAGACGTCTCTCGAGGTGTCTGGAATGAAGGCAAACTAGGAAAGGCAAAAAAGCAAATCCTGAAAGTAAAAAAGATGAGTGGATTTTAGAATCTCAGCATACTGGTAATTCAATAGGTATTAGAGCTAAAAGGGCTATTGGCAATTATTTAGTCCAACCTGCTGATCTTACAGAGCACGCACTCAGGATTGTCACGGGTGAGGTTATGCTTCTGGCTAGCTAGAAAAGAGGTCAGAATGAGCAAAAGGTGCCTCTGCCCACACAACCTTTTCCCAGGGGACCAGCAGACCTCCAGCCTCCTTCAGGGGGAGGAATAATCATTTAATGGACACTCATAGTGCTCTTACTTGGTAACCATATTGATATGGTTGATAGGGATATACATGATAATGTTACAATGCCTGTATCACAAACCATAATGCCCAAAAAGGAGAGAGGGGGAGGGAGAGAGGCAGGGAGGGAGGGAGAAAGATAGAAAGAGAAAGAGAGAATGTGCCTGCCATAGAAACAGGCTGGGTGGGGGAAACTGGGGACATTGGTCTATTTAACAGTACTTAAAAACGAGGGGGCCACTCTCACTTCTCACTGGTGCTGTGCAGGAGATGAACAAAGCAAACCATATGCCCATATGTTCCAGTCCTTCGTGTCATCTCCCAGCCCCGATTTCACAGCTTTTAGCAGAGCTCAGAGAAGTTATGCAATGCTGTTCTGATGACAGAGCAAGCCTGGAGGAAGCTCTTTGGAAAGCTTTGACTTCACTCATTAAAGTTCAGACTTAGGGGCTGGGAAGTGTTGCAGGAGGTTGAACACATGTCTGGCATGTAGCCCTGATTTGATCCCTAACATCCCCCTCACACTCCATCCCCAGCATCAGCAGTGTGGTCCTGGTGCTCTCTGGGAGCCACTAAGTACGACCCATCATAACAATAAAGGGAAAAAGTGCAGCTAGAGCCTTTGCCAGTCCCTCTCTGGTTTCCCTGCCTTGAACACAAACTTGATGCCCATGCTAACACCTTGTGACCATGAGACAAAGAGCAAGGTCAGAATAGAAATGTGAACCAGAGACCTGCCATTAATGCAAAAACTACATTAGAAATTGCTTTCTACTTTTTTCTGTGTGTGAAAAACAAGTTCCTATTTATTTAAGTCACTGTTGACTGAATATTTTATTATGTGCTGCTATAAAAATGGTCTGATAGCAAAGGTTAGAGACATACTATTGGACAAAAAAGTGGGGGAAATCTGGAAGCAGGGGAGAAAGGAGACATAAATGTTAGGCATAGCCTTGGAGCCAGAGTAGTACAGCAGGTAGGGTACTTGCCTTGCATGTGGTCTACTTGGGTTTGATCCCTGGCACCCCATATGGTCCCCCTGTCGGGGACCACTGGGGTCCCCAACAATACTGGGAAATGAGTTACCTTCTACCTCTAAAGCTGGCAGGGAAAGGATGAAAACTCAGGAATTCGGTGCAGTTTTAAGACTTTACTATCACAGGTTCTGATATGCAATTTAAGAACAGGAAAAACCCTGGACTCTGCGTTCCTGGCTGGGTCCTGGCCACGTGTAGGCCAAGGTGGCTTCCATCACATGTTGAAGCCCAAGAGAGAATAGAGAGGATGGAGAGAGGCAAATGCCAAGGGAAGCAAAAATGGCAAAAAGGCCCCTTCTTCTTTTTTCCTAGCTTCTTTTATAGACAGAATCCCACCAAAGTCTTTCAGTCCAGCCCATCATGGGTTGGGCTATCTAAAAAATCTCCCTAGCAGAGAGAGGAGGGACTGCATCTCTGAACCAGAAAGCAATTCAGAATGTAGTTTGTAGGAAATGGCATTAATACTTTTTACCATGAATATATAGCTAGCAGACCCCCAGACTCTGGATCCCACTAAGGTCCAAAATCCATTAGACCCAACTTCAAACTGTACTACAAGGCAGTAGTAATTAAAACAGCATGGTATTGGAATAAAAACAGACCTGTGGACCTATGGAATAGAATTGAGTATCCTGACCCCAACCTAAAACACATGATCATTTAATCTTTGATAAAGGTGCAATGAGTCTAAAATGGAGTAAGGAAAGCCTCTTCAACAAGTGGTGTTGGGAAAACTGGGCAGCGACATGTAAAAAAATGAATTTGGACCTGTGTCTAACACCATGCACAAAAATCAGATCAAAATGGATTAAAGATCTCAATATCAGACTTGAATCCATAAAGTACATTGAAGAAAATATAGGCAAAACCCTCGACGACATTGAAGTTAAAGGCATCTTCAAAGGTGAAACATAACTAGCAAAGCAACTAGAAGAAAGGATAAACATATGGGACTACATGAAACGAAAAAGCTTCTGCACCTCAAAAGAAACAGTGACTAAGATACAAAAGCAGTCCACAGAATGGGAAAGAAATATCAGGCACTGGTAGAACTTTACAAGAAGAAAACAAACAACCCCATCAAAAAATGGGGAGAAGAAATGAACAGAAACTTCAGCAAGGAAGAAATTCGAATGGCCAAAAAACATATGAAAAAATGCTCATAATCACTAATCATCAGAGAGATGCAAATCAAAACAACAATGAGATACCACTTTACACCACAGAGACTGGCACATATTCAAAAGAGCAAGAACAACAAGTGCTGGCGTGAATGTGGGGAAATGGGGACACTCATCCATTGTTGGTGGGAATGCTGGCTGGTACAGCCTTTCTGGAAAACAATATGGACTTTCCTCCAAAGACTAGAAATTGAACTCCCATTTGACCCAGCCATACCACTCCTGGGAATCTACTCTGGGAAACCAAAAATACGCAGCGGAAACACCATCCCTACTTTTATGTTCATAGCAGCATTATTCACAATAGCCAGAATCTGGAAGCAACCAGAGTGCCCGAAAATCGATGACTGGATAAAGAAGCTCTGGTACTTCTACACAATGGAATACTATGCAGCTGTTAGGAAAAATGAAGTTATAAAATTTGCCTATAAATGGATGGACATGGAGAAGATTATGTTGAGTGAAATTAGCCAGAAGGAGAGAGACAGATACAGAATGACTGCATTTATTTGCATGGCATAAATATATATGTACATATTATGATACCAATATCCAAGGTCAAGTGAAACATATATCAGGAGGTCTTGTCAAAGGTAGAAATTATCCCAAACGTGTGGGAGTCAGAGGTTAGGTAAGACAGAAAATGGAACAGGGTGCTAATAATTGTCGAGGGTACTAGTGCCAACCTGGAACTGAGCATTAAATAGAGGCAGGGGGATACACATGACAACCTTTTAATGTATGTTCTGTAATCCATAGTCTGGGGGGAAGGAAAAGAGAAAGAGAGAGAAAGGGAAAGAAATAAAGAACCTGCCATGGAGGAGGGCTGGGGAAGGGGGGGGGGGGAACCGGGGACGTTGGTGGTGGGAGATGGGCACTGGTGGAGGGACGGGTGCTGGAACACTGTATGACCAAAACCCAAACATGAACTTTTTAATTGTATATATTTTTATTTGTATATCTCACGGTGGTATAATAAAATACTTAAAAAATAAATAAATAAAATAAAAACAGTAGAAAACTGAAAAAATCCATTAGAATAATTCACTTTGACATTACCTTTAGAGTCAGAGACATGTTAGTTTGCCAGGAGGTGCTTTGGCAATACTCTGAACTAGGAGAATTGATTACATTATGGTTGATCCAACACGGCCGAAGTACTCTTGGGATATCTACATGTATGTCCCACGCAGGGACCCATGGGAACAGAGTATTGATCTGGGGTAAGTGAGCTCACTTGCATCACTTGTTTTCCGTTGATCATCGATTTGCTTGAGTGGGCGCCAGTAATGTCTCCATTTGTTGGGAATGAGGTCCATTATTGTTACTATTTTTGGCATATCGAATGCACCACGGGTAGCTTGCCAGGCTCTGCCGTGAAGTGAGATTCATGATGAAAGTATTTATGCCGTATAAAATTATGAAATCATTGACCCAGCCATACCACTCCTGGGAATCTACTCTGGGAAACAAAAAAATACGCAGTGGAAACACCATCCCTACTTTTATGTTCATAGCAGCATTATTCACAATAGCCAGAATCTGGAGGCAACCAGAGTGCCCGAAAATCGATGACTGGATAAAAAAAGCTTTGGTACATCTACACAATGGAATACTATGAAGCTGTTAGGAAAAATGAAGTTATAAAATTTGCCTATAAATGGATGAACATGGAGAAGATTATGTTGAGTGGAATTAGCCAGAAGGAGAGAGACAGATACAGAATGACTGCATTTATCTGCATAACATAAATATATATGTACATATTATGATACCAATATCCAAGGTCAAGTGAAACATATATCAGGAGGTCTTGTCAAAGGTGGAAATTATCACAAACGTGTGGGAGTCAGAGGCTAGGTTAGTCAGAAAATGGAACAATGTGCTAAAAATTGTCGAGGAGTACTAATGCCAACCTAGAACTGAGCATTAAATAGAGGCAAAAGATACACATGACAACCCTTTAATGTATGTTCTGTAATCCATAGTCTGGAAGGAAAGGAAAAGAGAAAGAGAAATGAAAAGAAATAAAGAACCTGCCATGGAGGAGGGCTGGGGAGTGGGGAGGGAACCCGGGGACATTGGTGGTGGGATATGGGCACTGGTGGCGGGATGGGTGCTGGAACACTGTATGACCAAAACCCAAATATGAACTTTTAATTGTATATCTTTGTAATTGTAAAAATAAAAAAATTAAAAAAAAATAAATAAAATTATGAAATCAGTTCAATTCTGCCTGAACTCCCATTGTGTCTACTCCAGACATTCCTCAAAGGCAGGAACCAGCTCTCCACATAAACTAAGTGTAGCTGGAGGCTAAGGCTTAGTAAGAGCATGTCACCCAACAGTCCCCAAGCCCCACCAAGAGTGATCCCTGAGTGAGGAGCCAGGAATAAGTCCTAACCACCATAGGGTGAGGTCCCTCTTTTCTCTTTCCAGATAAAAGGGATCTTAAAATTGAGCCCCTATGCACCATTCTTTCCCTGCTACCTTATTATAAAATCAAGATCTATATGGCTGTTTTTGCTAATACCACTTTAAGAAATGCTGTTTCTCTCCCATCATCGCTATCATTTGTGGTGGCAATTACAGTCACCATTTTCCCTAAGCTTGTAAAATGGTAAGAAATAATACTAGGAAAACTTACAGAAGTAACAGAGAAAAGTAACTTTTTTTTTGGAGGTGGGGTCGGGGGACTTCAGTTGGGAGTGCTCAGGGCTTACTCTTTGCTCAGGAGTCACTCCTGGAAGTGCTTGGGGGCCATAAATAGAACCAGCAAGGCAAGCGCTTGCCCATTGTACTATTTCTCTGACCCTAAGGCAAATAAGATAGAGAGCTTGATGCTGAACAATATGGTGGCTGTATGGCCTGGCTGCTATGTATAATAGTTGAAAAAATATTCCTTTGGTGTCTGACTGGAAGCCGATGAGCAGGGTTCAGCTGTGTGTGCAATAATTAGGATGCATGATGCTGGAGCTGTGAAGAAAGAAGCCGGACTCTGAAGCCCTGTCTTGGACCCTGTTGCATTTCACATTCTCTTCAAGAGGAAACCCTTTTATACCCCTTCTCTGAGAGGACTTGGCTGATCTTTGCACATGAGTAAATGCTGATTGGGCCCTGAGGGAAATCATCTGACTCAAGGGCAATCAGTCATCTCTACGGTCTCCACATGGATTGGTGTGGAAAAAATGGACTTGCCGGTGTGATTTTTCTCTCTCAGAGCTCAAGTTGAGTGGAGCAAAAATAAATGTGCCAACTGGGAACAGAGGAGACTGAAGAGGTGACAGTAATGTCTGGGCACTGTTAGATCCTGGACAATCCTTATTCCTGATTCCAGGAGGCCATGATGATTCCTGTCCCTGGAGAAGCCATCTGTGATGACTAGTTTTCACATCAACGACTACAAGGCCCACATATTATGTAGTGTAATTGTGAATCAGATTTGCTGTAAAGGTATCTTGTAGGTGTGGTTGACCTCACAGTCTTCTCTGTTGGAGACATTCCCTGCATTGGGGTGGAGTTCATCCAATCAACAGAAGACCTTAACAACAAAACAACAGAAGAAATTCTGCTATAAGTTTAGCACCAGCTCCTAGCCATGGTGTTAGCCTCCTAGCCTGCCCTCCAGATTTCAGGCTTGTTACAGCAGCATGTACTTCTGCCTTTGTTTGTTCTGTTTCTCTGGAGAGCCATGTTTGATACACTGCAAGCATTTTCCTCATTGTTTCCTCTAGCCTTGACATCTAAGAGCCCTTCTCCCTGACTTCATTCCTTTAAACGCAAAGAATCTCAGACAATAAACTCCATAGCATCTGTTCTCTTTGTGAAATGGAGTTCATGATAGCAGAAGACTTATTCATGTGTGTGTGAATGGAGGCTCATATTCTCTAGTTCATTCTCTAGGAATTGGGGACAACAGGTTGACCAGTTCAGTCTTACATTGAGGTTTCTTTAGCTCCTTTTCTTCTGTCACATCAGAATAATAGGAACTGACTGCAATATATAAAGAAGCAGCCTGGTCTTGCAGGATTATTAAATGAAACTCCCTTGACCTTAAAATGACCTCTTGAAAAAACACCCAAACTCATGACAAAGGAGGCAGGGGTCTCTATGATGTAATGTGCAGTCTCCTCCCCCACCAGGATGACATACAAAAACACTCTAATACTGAAGTTTTGTGCTCATGTTTTGAAGGATGCTACCCTGCCTGCACCTTCACCAGGATGTTCTAAGGAACTTCTGAGTTCATGGCTGGGAGGGAAGCAGAACCGCATCCTAACCAACCTCATAGGAACTTATGACATGTGTGAGGCTTCTGAGGAATAGCAGGTGAAGTGGATGAGTAAGGATGTGCAAAAGAATCTAGCCCAGGTCAGAGAGCTCAAGAGCAAATGGATGAATATAAGAACTGAGGTGACCCGGTGAGAAGCTGCCAGGGAGAAAGAGTGTTGTTGTAGAACAATGAGGGTGCTTGGATGCCAAGGAGCACCTGTGTCAGAACTGGGCATGAGAGTCCAACAAAATCTAAATTCCGTAAAAGCAACTTTTCTCTGTCCAAGTATTCCATCAGCCTTGCTAGATGTGTGTGTGTTTGTGTGTGTGTGTGTGTGTGTGTGTGTGATGGAGCTGGCTGGTGTCCTCAATCTGCCCTCACCTCTTTTCCATTTTTAGAACTTTGTCTCCTAGTGACTTCCCAGTTGAATAGTATCTTGTCTTTATCAAGCACTTAACTAGGAGGAAGAAAATATAACCAATAAGCAGCTGTTCTTTGAGATGGACACCATTCAGGAACACAGGTGGCAGCATCCTGAGGAAACTCTATCCCTGGATGTGAAGTGAGAGGCCCTCAGGCCTAATGTGAGCCAGAGTTCTCTTTCCAGCTCTGGTGTGTGGATACAGGTGTCCATCCCAAAGAGAACATCAGAGACCTACGCCTTGTTTTTCACAGGATGACATCAAGACTCAGTTTTACGGAAGTGAATGGTTGGGACATCCAGACATCCAGATGATGTCTAATGAGACAACAGCTCTCTCTTGTCCTATACCCATTTTTCTGGAATGTTGAAACCTGATGGTTTTCTAATGTATGAACATTAGCAGAGAGAAGAAGCCATTCAACATAAAAGTCCTAAGTTACCCACAGATGTGTGGTTTTCCTTAAGGGATTCCCTAGTACTCACTAGAAAGCCTTGACAAAATAAAGATGTTGGGGGCCAAATAGTGATGAACTCAACTAGAGTATCATTTGGGACATAGCCAGAGGTGTTTTGAAAACACTTCCTGGGTATGTTTGTTGTCTGGTGGGGTGGGGGGCTCCTGGTTTTTAGCATTGTGCTAGGGGAATTTTAATCTGGGTCATATCTGTCAGAGAGCCACTGGGCGCCCGACAAAATCCAGGAGCAAAACAAGAATCTTGGTGGAACCTCCACTTAATGGGGTATGCTGGGTACCCTGACAAAATCCGGGAGCAAGGTATAGAGATCCCCCTTTTCCCCCAGGGGAATCTATGGCTGGCAGATGGAGAAAGATCGCGAGAATCCAGCAAAATTTCAAAAAGGCTTTACTCACACTCATTCTGGTATACAATTTAGTAACAGGAAAACCCCAGACTTTAGGTTGCCAGCTGGGCCTGGCCACATGTAGGTTTAGAATCCTGGGCCAAGATGGCCACTACCATGCGCTAAGTTCCAACAGGGAAGAGAACAGAAAGGAGGAGAGCAGAGGCAGAAAGGAGAAAAGGCAAAAGGCAAAGGTGAAAAGGCAAAAGGACAAAAAGAAAGCAGACTACAGCTTTTATAACTTTTCATCCCAGGTCAGCCCAGATCAACAGAAAGTAGTTAGGGTCAATTTCCCTCAGGTAACTTCTCCCAGGACCTCACCTGATTCCATTGAAATGTTAATTTTGCCTAGTGAAGGCTGCAGGTCTTTGGTAGATGGGGAAGGGCATTTGAGATGAACTGTACCTCAGAATACAAAGGCATGCATCTGTACCAATGGATATTCTACAGCCAAGTATATATTTCTCCAAGCCTTCACAAGATTCTCATCTTTACTTCATAGTTGTTTTGTATATAAGCCTTTAGACTTATTTGAGAGCCATGCTTGCTTTCTTGGAGACAAACAGCATTTCTCTCTGGTCTAATTACTTAGAGATCCAACGTGGCCAGGTGAATATACTGGTAAGATCTATCTAGTCCCATGATGATTGTAGTAGCATGACAGAAAATATTTATACCAGCTAACATAGAATACATGGTAAGATATACTGCCATATAAAGTCACAGATTCAAACTGTTTTCTTGCCCCTAATCTACAAAGTGACCTGCAGAAGGTAACTCCAGGCAAGGTACAGATGCTCTGGGCAACAGTGTACTGCAACAATATCCCTCATTGAGCTAGTTTTTAAATGATTACTTATCTCAAGTAATAATAATACACAGTTCTGCCACAGATTTTTTGAAAAGTACTTAAGCTTTTTATTCTTTGATTTCTCTTCCACAAAATGAACAAATAATAATACCTATCTTAAGAATTGTGGTAAAAACTGTTGACTTAATGCACATAATATGCTTAGTGTCTTGCTATCATTATTAATGGATTTGATATAATAGCTTTAAATGTAGGTTAGAGTAGAAGAAAATTTCCGGGAGCCTATGGGACAGGTAGACTGGAATGCATTCCATTTTTTCTCCAAGAGAAATTCATTGGTTATTCTTTTCAGAAATTTCTTTTTCAATTAGACTAGGAAGGCACATTTATTTATTCAAATTGGTTCAGGTTCTCAGGTGCAGAGCAATTCAGAAATTAGTCTTGGCTAAAAATAAACAAGCTTGATCATTTCTGTTTCCAGTAACAGAGTATATTAGATAGCCAGAATAATGTTCTCATACAAAATAACTAAAATATTGCATATAGCATATTTTAATAATTTAACAGTAAATTTCTGAGCTGACATTAAGTGAGAAATCTGCTTGGTTGACAGGCATACTGAAGCCAAGATTTCTATTGGGTAAACAAACACCAAAACTTCACCCTGGACATTTCTGGTAGGAACTAGCACATTGGGAGAGTGGTAGTTAATGAAATAGTGTGTGTGTGTGGTGGGGGAGTGGGGGTGGTAGGGAAGGAGGGGAGGGAGAGTTAGGTGGAGATTGCATGGGGAGTGGGAGAAAGAACTTTAAGTCTCAGGTCTGACCAAACTGTGGTATTTCATAGGAGATCCTTAAATCAAACTGAATTCTCAAGGACTCTATGTGTTTTATTATGGAGAGGATACAGTACAAGAAAAATGATCTGTTTCAAATTCTACTTGTACAATCTTTCATTTATTATTCAAATTAACATGAAATGGGGGTCCTAAATATCTTTGTCTAACCATTTAGTGTTCTCAATTTGATTTGATCTCATAATATCAGCTGAAATAGCATAAATACACTCTGAAGGAATTCTGCTACCACTGAGGCCTTTCAGAGGTTCTAAACATAAAAGTCCAGGGGAAAATGAGCAATCTGTAGTAAAAAGAAAAAATAAAAAGAAAACCAAGAGACACACAAGGAAAGATACAAGGAAACAAACTGTTATGATAAAAATACCAAGCAGGAAAAACTATATAGTAGGAAGAGGAGCAGGTGCTTCAGATACCAGATTTATTTAACATCAAAAGTAAAATCACTATGCAAAAAATGTACAAAGCTACAAGAGAGTAAAATTTGAGCTGGGAGTGAGTAGACTTGAAAAATGATCATCCAAAAATAACTTCTAAAGTAAAATAGTGGAACACACACACAGAGAAGAGAGAGAGAGAGAGAGAGAGAGAGAGAGAGAGAGAGAGAGAGAGAGAGAGAGAGAGAAACAAAGTGAGACATTTCAGTGAGATAATAGAAGGGGATTTTGTCCTAGTAGATAATGACTAACAATTTTCTGGAAGTCTGACCATGAATATCAATAAAACTGAAGGAGGACAAATAAAAAAAATACCCTCTTAGACATCAGATTAATTGCAAAACAGAGAAAAGTTGATGGTCAAGACAGGCTGAGAGGAAGCTTGTGCTTTTACAAATGAATAACATTTACTGTTATTACTCACGTCTTTCTCCTAATAGACTCCTAGACTACCCAGTGGAATAATGTCTTAAATATGTGAAGATAAAAACAAAAACAAAATAATATGTGAAGATAAAATGATTATTATTGGGAAAATATATATATATACATATATATTTACATACATACATGCACACATATGCGTTCAAATGATATTTACTAAGTGACAGCAAATATATTTCAATTAAACGAGAAAAATTGTTTAGTGATTTTTTGGGGGCTACGGGGGGTCACACCCAGTAGTACTCAGGATTTACTCTTGGCTTTGCATTCAGGACTTACTCCTAGCAGTGCTCAAAGGACCATATAGGAGCCAGGGATTGAACCCAGGTCAGCTATATGCAAGGCAAATGCCCTACCTATTATTGTACTGTATTGCACTGTATTGAATGTGGAAAGATAGGTCTACAGCTGAATCTCAGCAAAACTATGTTCATGAAAAATGAACTAGTACCAGAAGCTCCATTCACTCTCAATGGAACAAACATCTCTGAATGCAGCAGTTATGTGTACCTAGGTTGAGAAGTCAACATAATGGATGGCCTAAAACCTGAGCTGCGCAGGAGGAAGAGAGCAGCATGGAATGCCTTCAAAAGCATCGAAGAAATAGTGATAAAGACAAAAGAAACTCCAGCTCTGAGCACATCACTTCGACTCCACTGTTCTCCCTGCATTAACATTTCGTAGGGCCTCCAGAGACCTGGGCCCCATGAATGCAGAATGAGAACGCTATTCGGG
Organism: Cryptotis parvus; assembly: GCA_021461705.1. Taxonomy (NCBI): domain Eukaryota; kingdom Metazoa; phylum Chordata; class Mammalia; order Eulipotyphla; family Soricidae; genus Cryptotis; species Cryptotis parvus. The sequence goes on from JAJIBD010031466.1 coordinate 127,440, forward strand.
TCTCCCAAAGGGGAATCAAAGAGCTATGCTTGGAATATCACGCCTCACTCAAGTGAGAGAGGGAATCGGAGTTCCGACCTCCGTCACTGTTCCAGGAGTCAGGGGGCTGTCTCGTTTGCTAAGGCATCAAAAATCAGATGGGCTGGACCTGTAATGCTATTTGGAGACGACCACTGGACTAGAGCCGTTACCGACTGCATCCCACGGGATGTCAAAAGATCACGTGGCTGCCCACCTACAAGATGGTCAGACTTCTTCATCAAGACCATGAGCGAATGGTTTGAGGCTCTTCTTATTCCTGAAATAACCAGATGCCATTGGGCTGCACTGGCATGTGATAGGGTCAAATGGAAATGTTATTGACACCTGCTTGAGGGAAATTGATGAACAACAGGATGTCTAGAGATCTAGTGATCTAGTAATTATTGCACTATTGCTCTAGCTCCTGTTTTGTTGCAGGACCCCTAAAAGCCTAGGCCTCTGCAGGTCACTTCATAGATGGGGGATAGTCTAAATGTGACAGTCTTATCTGACCATGTATTCTGTACTGGCTAGTATTCTCTCATGCTACCACAATCATCGTGGGACTAGCTAGATCTTACCAGCATATTTGCCTGGCCACGTTGGATCTCTAAGTAATTAGACCAGAGAGAAATGCTGTTTGCCTCCAAGCAAGCAAGCATGGCTCCCTAATAACTCAAAGGCAAGTAAAATACAAAACTACCGTGAAGTAGACGAGACTCTTATGAAGGCTTGGAGAAATATTTAACCCGGCAGTATTAATCTTTGGAACAGAGATATGCCATCTCAGAAACCCCTTCTCTACCCTATAAAGGCAATTCCAGGCAGATCTTGGCTTAAGATATTAGGTGAGGTGCTGGGAGAAATTACCTGAGGGCATTTGACCCTTCCTGCCAGGGAAGTTACATTTGGCTTGTATCTTCTCCCAGCTCTGCTAGGAGGCTTTTAATTAGCTCTGGGTCCTTGTAAACAACGAGGTGGTCTCTTGAAGTTGCTACATTCTATGGAGCTGTTTTCCTGTTTTCATCTCTAGATAGCCCGGCCCAGAATGGGCTGGGCTGGGAAGTTAGGTGGATTTCTAGCTATAAAATAAACTGCAAGAAGAAAGAAGCCCTCTCTTTTTCCCCTTTTGCCATTTCGGCTTCCCTTGGTGTTTTGCTTCTCCTTCCTCTTTATTCTCTGTTGGGCCTCAACACGTGGTGGCAGCCATCTTGGCCTACACCTGGCTGGGGCCTAGCTGGGAACCCAGAGTTCGGAGGTTTTCCCTGTTCTTGGATTGCATATTGGATCCTGTGATAGTAAAGCCCTTTTAAAACTACGCCAGTTCCTGAGTCTTCATCCATTACCCCGCCAGCCGGAGGTAGAGAGGGAACTCGCTTCTCGATACTATCAGGGACCCAGCGGCACTCCCGACACTGTTTGATAACTTATTATCAAAATATCACCTCACCAAATAAAATGCTATACAATATCTCTCTAGTAGGCAACAGTTGGTCCAAAAAAGATGACCTGAAATATCAAAAATAGTGGAAAAGAGTTATAAATGTGTTGATAAATATGAATAAACCTAACTTAAATCTAAAGCTTATCTTTATGGAATTATCACTGTATCACTGTCTTCCGTTCATCATTGATTTGCTTGAGTGGGCACCAGTAACATCTCCATATGTCCTGTCTCATGCTAGTAGAGCCAAAGCGCATCTGCTCACTCCAGGAACATAAAGAACCTCAAACCGTTCCATCAGGTCATGGGAATGAGGTCTATAATTGTTACTGGTATTTGGCATATCAAATATGACACGGGTAGCTTGCCAGGCTCTGCCATGCCTTATGGAATTATATTATATTGGAAATAAAATAAATAAAAATTATATTTAAAATAAAATATTATATTGGAAATAAAATTATATTATATTGGAAATAAAATAAAATTTATTATTGACACCATAAATATTGGCTTAGATGATAGTATCACTATCACTATCTTCCTGTTCATCATTGATTTGCTCAAGTGGGCACCAGTAACATCTTCATATGTCTTGTTTCATGCTAGTAGAGCCCAAGGGCATCTGCTTGCTCCAGGAATATAAAAGAGCCTCAAACCATTATATTAGGTCATGGGAATGACCTAATATAGTGTTACTGGTATTTGGCACTTCAAATACCACATGGGTAGCTTGCCAGGCTTGCTGTGGGTGTGGCGTATTCTTGTAGTCACCTCTTAATACAGCATTTATTGATGAACCACTGCGGCGCGCAAGTGGCTGCACATGCCGGGCTGTGATGGGCCTGTTTGCTGGGTGGAGTTCTTATGAGAGGGAAGTCTGGATGTGGAAAATGGCGGCCCTCATGGAGTGGGGGCTCTCTGGCTTGTTGCGAGGCTCTGCTGGGGTGGCAGGCCAGGGCTAGAACCCGCCATCCCTCCCAGGTGCCTCGTGAGTGGCTGGGCACAGGGAGAGCCGGTAGTAGCTCTGCCCCATGTCTG
>JAJIBD010031467.1:0-18187 GCA_021461705.1 Cryptotis parvus
TTGGCTGATCTTTGCACATGAGTAAATGCTGATTGGGCCCTGAGGAAATCATCTGACTCAAGGGCAATCAGTCATCTCTACGGTCTCCACATGGATTGGTGTGGAAAAAATGGACTTGCCGGTGTGATTTTTCTCTCTCAGAGCCAAGTTGAGTGGAGCAAAATAAATGTGCCAACTGGGAACAGAGGAGACTGAAGAGGTGACAGTAATGTCTGGGCACTGTTAGATCCTGGACAATCCTTATTCCTGATTCCAGGAGGCCATGATGATTCCTGTCCCTGGAGAAGCCATCTGTGATGACTAGTTTCACATCAACGACTACAAGGCCCACATATTATGTAATTAATTGTGAATCAGATTTGCTGTAAAGGTATCTTGTAGGTGTGGTTGACCTCTACAGTCTTCTCTGTTGGGAACATTCCCTGCATTGGGGTGGAGTTCATCCAATCAACAGAAGACCTTAACAACAAAACAACAGAAGAAATTCTGCTATAAGTTTAGCACCAGCTCCTAGCCATGGTGTTAGCCTCCTAGCCTGCCCTCCAGATTTCCAGGCTTGTTACAGCAGCATGTACTTCCTGCCTTTGTTTGTTCTGTTTCTCTGGAGCCATGTTTGATACACTGCAAGCATTTTCCTCATTGTTTCCTCTAGCCTTGACATCCAAGAGCCCTTCTCCCTGACTTCATTCCTTTAAACGCAAAGAATCTCAGACAATAAAACTCCATAGCATCTGTTCTCTTTGTGGAAATGGAGTTCATGATAGCAGAAGACTTATTCATGTGTGTGTGAATGGAGGCTCATATTCTCTAGTTCATTCTCTAGGAATTGGGGACAACAGGTTGACCAGTTCAGTCTTACATTGAGGTTTCTTTAGCTCCTTTTCTTCTGTCACATCAGAATAATAGGAACTGACTGCAATATATAAAGAAGCAGCCTGGTCTTGCAGGATTATTAAATGAAACTCCCTTGACCTTAAAATGACCTCTTGAAAACACCCAAACTCATGACAAAGGAGGCAGGGGTCTCTATGATGTAATGTGCAGTCTCCTCCCCCACCAGGATGACATACAAAACACTCTAATACTGAAGTTTTGTGCTCATGTTTTGAAGGATGCTACCCTGCCTGCACCTTCACCAGGATGTTCTAAGGAACTTCTGAGTTCATGGCTGGGAGGGAAGCAGAACCGCATCCTAACCAACCTCATAGGAACTTATGACATGTGTGAGGCTTCTGAGGAATAGCAGGTGAAGTGGATGAGTAAGGATGTGCAAAAGAAATCTAGCCCAGGTCAGAGAGCTCAAGAGCAAATGGATGAATATAAGAACTGAGGTGACCCGGTGAGAAGCTGCCAGGGAGAAAGAGTGTTGTTGTAGAACAATGAGGTGCTTGGATGCCAAGGAGCACCTGTGTCAGAACTGGGCATGAGAGTCCAACAAAATCTAAATTCCGTAAAAGCAACTTTTCTCTGTCCAAGTATTCCATCAGCCTTGCTAGATGTGTGTGTGTTTGTGTGTGTGTGTGTGTGTGTGTGTGTGTGATGGAGCTGGCTGGTGTCCTCAATCTGCCCTCACCTCTTTTCCATTTTTTAGAACTTTGTCTCCTAGTGACTTCCCAGTTGAATAGTATCTTGTCTTTATCAAGCACTTAACTAGGAGGAAGAAAATATAACCAATAAGCAGCTGTTCTTTGAGATGGACACCATTCAGGAACACAGGTGGCAGCATCCTGAGGAAACTCTATCCCTGGATGTGAAGTGAGAGGCCCTCAGGCCTAATGTGAGCCAGAGTTCTCTTTCCAGCTCTGGTGTGTGGATACAGGTGTCCATCCCAAAGAGAACATCAGAGACCTACGCCTTGTTTTTCACAGGATGACATCAAGACTCAGTTTTACGGAAGTGAATGGTTGGGGACATCCAGACATCCAGATGATGTCTAATGAGACAACAGCTCTCTCTTGTCCTATACCCATTTTTCTGGAATGTTGAAACCTGATGGTTTCTCAATGTATGAACATTAGCAGAGAGAAGAAGCCATTCAACATAAAAGTCCTAAGTTACCCACAGATGTGTGGTTTTCCTTAAGGGATTCCCTAGTACTCACTAGAAAGCCTTGACAAAATAAAGATGTTGGGGCCAAATAGTGATGAACTCAACTAGAGTATCATTTGGGACATAGCCAGAGGTGTTTTGAAAACACTTCCTGGGTATGTTTGTTGTCTGGTGGGGTGGGGCTCCTGGTTTTAGCATTGTGCTAGGGGAATTTTAATCTGGGTCATATCTGTCAGAGAGCCACTGGGCGCCCGACAAAATCCAGGAGCAAAACAAGAATCTTGGTGGAACCTCCACTTAATGGGGTATGCTGGGTACCCTGACAAAATCCGGGAGCAAGGTATAGAGATCCCCTTTTCCCCAGGGGAATCTATGGCTGGCAGATGGAGAAAGATGCGAGAATCCAGCAAAATTTCAAAAGGCTTTACTCACACTCATTCTGGTATACAATTTAGTAACAGGAAAACCCCAGACTTTAGGGTTGCCAGCTGGGCCCTGGCCACATGTAGGTTTAGAATCCTGGGCCAAGATGGCCACTACCATGCGCTAAGTTCCAACAAGGGAAGAGAACAGAAAGGAGGAGAGCAGAGGCAGAAAGGAGAAAAGGCAAAAAGGCAAAGGTGAAAAGGCAAAAGGACAAAAAGAAAGCAGACTACAGCTTTTATAACTTTTCATCCCAGGTCAGCCCAGATCAACAGAAAGTAGTTAGGGTCAATTTCCCTCAGGTAACTTCTCCCAGGACCTCACCTGATTCCATTGAAATGTTAATTTTGCCTAGTGAAGGCTGCAGGTCTTTGGTAGATGGGGAAGGGCATTTGAGATGAACTGTACCTCAGAATACAAAGGCATGCATCTGTACCAATGGATATTCTACAGCCAAGTATATATTTCTCCAAGCCTTCACAAGATTCTCATCTTTACTTCATAGTTGTTTTGTATATAAGCCTTTAGACTTATTTGAGAGCCATGCTTGCTTTCTTGGAGACAAACAGCATTTCTCTCTGGTCTAATTACTTAGAGATCCAACGTGGCCAGGTGAATATACTGGTAAGATCTATCTAGTCCCATGATGATTGTAGTAGCATGACAGAAAATATTTATACCAGCTAACATAGAATACATGGTAAGATATACTGCCATATAAAGTCACAGATTCAAACTGTTTTCTTGCCCCTAATCTACAAAGTGACCTGCAGAAGGTAACTCCAGGCAAGGTACAGATGCTCTGGGCAACAGTGTACTGCAACAATATCCCTCATTGAGCTAGTTTTTAAATGATTACTTATCTCAAGTAATAATAATACACAGTTCTGCCACAGATTTTTTGAAAAGTACTTAAGCTTTTATTCTTTGATTTCTCTTCCACAAAATGAACAAATAATAATACCTATCTTAAGAATTGTGGTAAAAACTGTTGACTTAATGCACATAATATGCTTAGTGTCTTGCTATCATTATTAATGGATTTGATATAATAGCTTTAAATGTAGGTTAGAGTAGAAGAAAATTTCCGGGAGCCTATGGGACAGGTAGACTGGAATGCATTCCATTTTTTCTCCAAGAGAAATTCATTGGTTATTCTTTTCAGAAATTTCTTTTTCAATTAGACTAGGAAGGCACATTTATTTATTCAAATTGGTTCAGGTTCTCAGGTGCAGAGCAATTCAGAAATTAGTCTTGGCTAAAAATAAACAAGCTTGATCATTTCTGTTTCCAGTAACAGAGTATATTAGATAGCCAGAATAATGTTCTCATACAAAATAACTAAAATATTGCATATAGCATATTTTAATAATTTAACAGTAAATTTCTGAGCTGACATTAAGTGAGAAATCTGCTTGGTTGACAGGCATACTGAAGCCAAGATTTCTATTGGGTAAACAAACACCAAAACTTCACCCTGGACATTTCTGGTAGGAACTAGCACATTGGGAGAGTGGTAGTTAATGAAATAGTGTGTGTGTGTGGTGGGGAGTGGGGGTGGTAGGGAAGGAGGGGAGGGAGAGTTAGGTGGAGATTGCATGGGGAGTGGGAGAAAGAACTTTAAGTCTCAGGTCTGACCAAACTGTGGTATTTCATAGGAGATCCTTAAATCAAACTGAATTCTCAAGGACTCTATGTGTTTTATTATGGAGAGGATACAGTACAAGAAAAATGATCTGTTTCAAATTCTACTTGTACAATCTTTCATTTATTATTCAAATTAACATGAAATGGGGGTCCTAAATATCTTTGTCTAACCATTTAGTGTTCTCAATTTGATTTGATCTCATAATATCAGCTGAAATAGCATAAATACACTCTGAAGGAATTCTGCTACCACTGAGGCCTTTCAGAGGTTCTAAACATAAAAGTCCAGGGGAAAATGAGCAATCTGTAGTAAAAAAAAAAAAATAAAAGAAAACCAAGAGACACACAAGGAAAGATACAAGGAAACAAACTGTTATGATAAAAATACCAAGCAGGAAAAACTATATAGTAGGAAGAGGAGCAGGTGCTTCAGATACCAGATTTATTTAACATCAAAAGTAAAATCACTATGCAAAAAATGTACAAAGCTACAAGAGAGTAAAATTTGAGCTGGGAGTGAGTAGACTTGAAAAATGATCATCCAAAAATAACTTCTAAAAGTAAAATAGTGGAACACACACACAGAGAAGAGAGAGAGAGAGAGAGAGAGAGAGAGAGAGAGAGAGAGAGAGAGAGAGAGAGAGAGAAACAAAGTGAGACATTTCAGTGAGATAATAGAAGGGGATTTTGTCCTAGTAGATAATGACTAACAATTTTCTGGAAGTCTGACCATGAATATCAATAAAACTGAAGGAGGACAAATAAAAAAATACCCTCTTAGACATCAGATTAATTGCAAAACAGAGAAAAGTTGATGGTCAAGACAGGCTGAGAGGAAGCTTGTGCTTTTACAAATGAATAACATTTACTGTTATTACTCACGTCTTTCTCCTAATAGACTCCTAGACTACCCAGTGGAATAATGTCTTAAATATGTGAAGATAAAAACAAAAACAAAATAATATGTGAAGATAAAATGATTATTATTGGGAAAATATATATATATACATATATATTTACATACATACATGCACACATATGCGTTCAAATGATATTTACTAAGTGACAGCAAATATATTTCAATTAAACGAGAAAAATTGTTTAGTGATTTTTGGGGGCTACGGGGGTCACACCCAGTAGTACTCAGGATTTACTCTTGGCTTTGCATTCAGGACTTACTCCTAGCAGTGCTCAAAGGACCATATAGGAGCCAGGGATTGAACCCAGGTCAGCTATATGCAAGGCAAATGCCCTACCTATTATTGTACTGTATTGCACTGTATTGAATGTGGAAAGATAGGTCTACAGCTGAATCTCAGCAAAACTATGTTCATGAAAAATGAACTAGTACCAGAAGCTCCATTCACTCTCAATGGAACAAACATCTCTGAATGCAGCAGTTATGTGTACCTAGGTTGAGAAGTCAACATAATGGATGGCCTAAAACCTGAGCTGCGCAGGAGGAAGAGAGCAGCATGGAATGCCTTCAAAAGCATCGAAGAAATAGTGATAAAGACAAAGAAACTCCAGCTCTGAGCACATCACTTCGACTCCACTGTTCTCCCTGCATTAACATTTCGTAGGGCCTCAGAGACCTGGGCCCCATGAATGCAGAATGAGAACGCTATTCGGGTCTCCCAAAGGGGAATCAAAAGAGCTATGCTTGGAATATCACGCCTCACTCAAGTGAGAGAGGGAATCCGGAGTTCCGACCTCCGTCACTGTTCCAGAGTCAGGGGCGCTGTCTCGTTTGCTAAGGCATCAAAAATCAGATGGGCTGGACCTGTAATGCTATTTGGAGACGACCACTGGACTAGAGCCGTTACCGACTGCATCCCACGGGATGTCAAAAGATCACGTGGCTGCCCACCTACAAGATGGTCAGACTTCTTCATCAAGACCATGAACGAATGGTTTGAGGCTCTTCTTATTCCTGAAATAACCAGATGCCATTGGGCTGCACTGGCATGTGATAGGGTCAAATGGAAATGTTATTGACACCTGCTTGAGGAAATTGATGAACAACAGGATGTCTAGAGATCTAGTGATCTAGTAATTATTGCACTATTGCTCTAGCTCCTGTTTTGTTGCAGGACCCCTAAAAGCCTAGGCCTCTGCAGGTCACTTCATAGATAGGGGGATAGTCTAAATGTGACAGTCTTATCTGACCATGTATTCTGTACTGGCTAGTATTCTCTCATGCTACCACAATCATCGTGGGACTAGCTAGATCTTACCAGCATATTTGCCTGGCCACGTTGGATCTCTAAGTAATTAGACCAGAGAGAAATGCTGTTTGCCTCCAAGCAAGCAAGCATGGCTCCCCTAATAACTCAAAGGCAAGTAAAATACAAAACTACCGTGAAGTAGACGAGACTCTTATGAAGGCTTGGAGAAATATTTAACCGGCAGTATTAATCTTTGGAACAGAGATATGCCATCTCAGAAACCCCCTTCTCTACCCTATAAAGGCAATTCCAGGCAGATCTTGGCTTAAGATATTAGGTGAGGTGCTGGGAGAAATTACCTGAGGGCATTTGACCCTTCCTGCCAAGGGAAGTTACATTTGGCTTGTATCTTCTCCCAGCTCTGCTAGGAGGCTTTTAATTAGCTCTGGGTCCTTGTAAACAACGAGGTGGTCTCTTGAAGTTGCTACATTCTATGGAGCTGTTTTCCTGTTTTCATCTCTAGATAGCCCGGCCCAGAATGGGCTGGGCTGGGAAGTTTGGGTGGATTTCTAGCTATAAAATAAACTGCAAGAAGAAAGAAGCCCTCTCTTTTTTTCCCCTTTTGCCATTTCGGCTTCCCTTGGTGTTTTGCTTCTCCTTCCTCTTTATTCTCTGTTGGGCCTCAACACGTGGTGGCAGCCATCTTGGCCTACACCTGGCTGGGGCCTAGCTGGGAACCCAGAGTTCGGAGGTTTTCCCTGTTCTTGGATTGCATATTGGATCCTGTGATAGTAAAGCCCTTTTAAAACTACATCGGATTCCTGAGTCTTCATCCATTACCCCGCTCAGCTCGGAGGTAGAAGGGAACTCGCTTCTCGATACTATCAGGGACCCCGGCGGCACTCCCGACACTGTTTGATAACTTATTATCAAAATATCACCTCACCAAATAAAATGCTATACAATATCTCTCTAGTAGGCAACAGTTGGTCCAAAAAAAGATGACCTGAAATATCAAAAATAGTGGAAAAGAGTTATAAATGTGTTGATAAATATGAATAAACCTAACTTAAATCTAAAGCTTATCTTTATGGAATTATCACTGTATCACTGTCTTCCCGTTCATCATTGATTTGCTTGAGTGGGCACCAGTAACATCTCCATATGTCCTGTCTCATGCTAGTAGAGCCCAAGCGCATCTGCTCACTCCAGGAACATAAAGAACCTCAAACCGCGTTCCATCAGGTCATGGGAATGAGGTCTATAATTGTTACTGGTATTTGGCATATCAAATATGACACGGGTAGCTTGCCAGGCTCTGCCATGCCTTATGGAATTATATTATATTGGAAATAAAATAAATAAAAATTATATTTAAAATAAAATATTATATTGGAAATAAAATTATATTATATTGGAAATAAAATAAAATTTATTATTGACACCATAAATATTGGCTTAGATGATAGTATCACTATCACTATCTTCCTGTTCATCATTGATTTGCTCAAGTGGGCACCAGTAACATCTTCATATGTCTTGTTTCATGCTAGTAGAGCCCAAGGGCATCTGCTTGCTCCAGGAATATAAAGAGCCTCAAACCATTATATTAGGTCATGGGAATGACCTAATATAATTGTTACTGGTATTTGGCACTTCAAATACCACATGGGTAGCTTGCCAGGCTTGCTGTGGGTGTGGCATATTCTTGTAGTCACCTCTTAATACAGCATTTATTGATGAACCACGCGGCCGCAGAGTGGCTGCACATGCCGGGCTGTGATGGGCCTGTTTGCTGGGTGGAGTTCTAATGAGAGGGAAGTCTGGATGTGGAAAATGGCGGCCCTCATGGAGTGGGGGGCTCTCTGGCTTGTTGCGAGGCTCTGCTGGGGTGGCAGGCCAGGGCTAGAACCCGCCATCCCTCCCAGGTGCCTCGTGAGTGGCTGGGCACAGGGAGAGCCGGTAGTAGCTCTGCCCCCATGTCTGTGAGTCTCTGGATCAGCATATGTGGGCTGGATTGAAAAAGACTGCTGCAGGGCAGGTGTCGATGATCCAGGCTGTGATAGGATCGTCTGCTGTGTGGAGTTCTGAGGAGAGGGAGGTCTGGATGTGGAAAATGGTGGTAGAAAATGGTGATAGAAAATAATGATAGTATAATTAGTTTAATAATTTAAAATCTTAATTTTTTCAGATACACATACACCAGGCAGAGCTGCTACCAGATCTCCCCGTTGCTCTCCCTGCACTCCACTGACCTAGAGGGGTCAAAGATAGAGAACTAATTCTGGTCTGAGCCCACCATCCCCAATAGAGTCTCAGAAGAACCCAGAGAACCCCCACACCATGCTGGCAGCAATTTTCATCATCTGGACTCCACAGCTCATCAGAGCTCCACCAAGAGACTAAGCCAATCTCAAGCCCAGCTTGTCAGAGCCCCACCCTACAGAGACCCACTCTACAGAGACCCACCCTACAGAGACCCACCCTTCAGAAGAAAGTATTTCAAGCCCAGGAATGCTTGAACTGCAGACACAGATACACCAGGCAGAGATGCTACCAGCTGTTCCCGTTGCATGCAGCCGCAAAGTAGCCTCCCCACACTCTCCACTTAACATCAGTCAATGGCAGTCAGGAATAGAGAGAATAGATCTGGAGTTGCTCTCGGTGCTTTACCACCAGTGTTGGGGCCACCAAGCCATTGGGGGAAGGTACTCCCAAAGAAAACTGAGTAGGAAATATGGGGGCCAGAGAGATAGCTGGTAGGGTGTTTGCCTTGGACGTGACCAGCTCTAATTCGGTCATCGGGCATCCCACATAATCCCCTGAGAACCTCCAGGAGAAAATAGAGTTCATTATTGCATTGTATTGTTGAACTATAAATATAAAGGCTAAAGATTTTAAGGAAAAGAGAATGGATGATGAAGTAAAGTCTGATAAGTTTGGGGTTTTTATATCACAAGCCAATTTTCTCGGTTTATAACTTAGAAGACTTCTCTTGTAGAGAACTTTTAGATTATATGTTCCTTTGTGGAGTTAGTTCAGTATCTCTGTGTTTTAGCTTTCTTAGATTTACTATATCTCATCACATGGCAGAGCCTGACAAGCTACCTGTGTCGTATTGATATGCCAAATACCAGTAACAGTTATAGACCTCATTCCCATGACCTGATGGAATGGTTTGAGGCTCTTTATGTTCCTGGAGTGAGCAGATACCCTTGGGCTACACTTGCATATGACAGGACGTATAGAGATGTTACTGGTGCCTGCTCGAGCAAATCGATGAACAACAGAAAGACAAGTGAAAAGTGACTTTCTCTCCAAAATTTTGACCATGTCTCCTACTGACCCCTTCCTAGGACTAACTAATCTGTAAAAAGCTGCAGCTTCCTGCCTGAAGCAGCTCAGATACAAAGTGGCACCTAAGAATTTAGATCGGCCTTTCTCTTTGGAGGCCTCTATAGTGTCAGTGCACTCTTTCAATAAATTGACTTTGCTTTGCCTAAGTCATTCTGGTAAATTCTTTCACCACCCCATGCTCTAATTCAGTGCACTGAATTAGAGCATACCCCCTAACTCTTCCAAAAGCTACAACAAAAAAGAAAAATGTATCAGAGCGTATTAAAAAAAAATCAATCAAAAAATCACTGAACTAAAAACATAGTGTATTTGAACTAGAAAACACAACAGATGCACTCACATTCTGAGGGGCAAAATGACAGAAGTGGAAAACCAAATTAAATTCCAGAAATTAGGGAAAAAAAGGAAATGAAAAGGATTTAAATTAAATTGGGAAAGAAGTTGTCACTGCTTGCAGTGGATGTACTTTAGTACATATTATACATAAAAACATTAAACACCACCAAAATATTTAATTTTTTTCCAAATTTAATTTTATTTATATGTGCAGTATCGGGGATTAAACCTAGGGTTTCATACATGCAAGACTAGTTACTCTACCATTGGACCATATCCCCAATCCTCTAACCAGAAAAATCTTTTAGAAACAATAAATCTATAAAATGGTAGATGACAAGGTAAGTACAAAAAAAATAGGTTGCATTTTATTTATTTTTTAAGTATTTTATTATACCACCATGAGATATATAATTACAAATATATACAATAAAAAAGTTCATATTAGGGTTTTGGTCTTACAGTGTTCCAGTACCCACTCACCAGTGCCCATCTCCCACCACCAACGTCCCCGGTTTCCTCCCACCTCCCCTAGCCCTCCTCCATGGCAGGTTCTTTATTTCTTTTCCTTTTTCTCTCTTTCTCTTTTCCTTCTCTTCCAGACTATGGATTACAGAACATACATTAAAGGGTTGTCATGTGTATCTTTTTGCCTCTATTTCATGCTCAGTTCTAAGTTGGTATTAGTACTTTCGACAATTGTTAGCACACTGTTCCATTTTCTCTCTTACCTAGCCTCTGACTCCCACACGTTCATGATAATTTCCACCTTTGACAAGACCTCCTGATACATGTTTCACTTGACCTTGGATATTGGTATATATCCAATATATATTTCACATATATATATATGTACATATATACTTATGTCATGCAAATAAATGCAGTCATTCTGTATCTCTCTCTCCTTCTGGCTAATTCCACTCAACGTAATCTTCTCCATGTCCATCCATTTATAGGCAAATTTTATAACTTCATTTTTTCTATAAGCTGCGTAGTATTCCATTACATAGTGTAGATGTACCAAAGCTTCTTTATCCAGTCATTGATTCTCGAGCACTCTGGTTGTTTCCAGATTCTGGCTATTGTGAATAATGCTGCTATGAACATAAAAGTAGGGATGGTGTTTCCGCTGCGTATTTTTGGCTTTCCAGAGTATATTCCCAGGAGTAGTATGGCTGGGTCAAATGGGAGTTCAATTTCTAGTCTTTGGAGGAATATTCATATTGTTTTCCAGAAAGGCTGTACCAGCTGGTATTCCCACCAATAAGGGATGAGTGTCCCTTTTCCCCACATCCATGTCAGCACTTGTTGTTCTTGCTCTTTTGAATATGTGCCAGTCTCTGTGGTGTGAAATGATATCTCATTGTTGTTTTGATTTGCATCTCTCTGATGATTAGTGATGATGAGCATTTTTTCATATGTTTTTTGGCCATTCAAATTTCTTCCTTGTTGAAGTTTCTGTGCATTTCTTCTACCCAGTTTTTGATGGGGTTGTTTGTTTTTCTTCTTGTAAAGTTCTACCAGTGCCTGATATACCCTGGATATTAACCCCTTATCAGATGGGTATTGGGTGAATATTCTTTCCCATTCTGTGGACTGTCTTTGTATCTTGGTCACTGTTTCTTTTGAGGTACAGAAGCTTTTTAGTTTCATGTAGTCCCATATGTTTATCTTTTCTTCTAGTTGCTTTGTTAGTGATATTTCACCTTAGAAGATGCCTTTAGCTTCAATGACGTGGAGGGGTTTTTCTTCAATGTACTTTATGGATTCAAATCTGATATTGAGATCTTTAATCCATTTTGATCTGATTTTTGTGCATGATGTTAGACACAGGTCCAAATTCATTTTTTTACATGTCGCTGCCCAGTTTTCCCAACACCACTTGTTGAAGAGGCTTTCCTTACTCCATTTTAAACTCTTTACATCTTTATCAAAGACTAAATGATCATGTGTTTGAGGTTGGGTGTCAGGATACTCAATTCTATTCCATAGGTCCACAGGTCTGTTTTTATTCCAATACCATGCCGTTTTAATTACTACTGCCTTTTAGTACAGTGAAGTTGGGAAAGGTGATGCCTCCCATGTTCTTTTTTCCCGAGGATTGCTTCAGCTATCCTTTGGTGTTTATTGTTCCATACAAATTTCAGGAGTGTTTGGTCAATTTCTTTAAAGAATGTCATGGGTATCCTTATAGGGACTGCATTGAATCTGTATAGAGCTCTAGGGAGTGTTACCATTTTGACAATGTTGATTCTCCCTATCCATGAGCAGAGAATATGTTTCCATTTCCTTGTGTCCTCTTTTTATCTCTTGGAGCAGTGTCTTGTAGTTTTCTGTGTACAGGTCCTTTACATACTTGGTTAAGTTGATTCCTAGGTATTTGATTTTCTGTGTCACAATTGTGAATGGAATCGTTTCCTAATATCCCTTTCTTCTCTTTCTCTATTTGTATATAGGAAAGCCAAAAAATCGGTTGCATTTTAACATGCAAAGAATAAACTAAATAAGAAAAATATTAAAGTATGCTACTAAAAATTGTGTCTAGGGCCGGAGCGATAGCACAGTGGGTAGAGTCTTGCCTTGCCGTGGCCGACCTGGGTTCAATCCCTATTATCCCATATCCCTGGTACCCCATATGGTCTCCTAGCACTGCCAGTAGTAATTCCTGAGCAAAGAGCTAGGGAAGTAACCCCCTCAGCATCGCTGGGTGTGACCAAAAAAGCAAGAAAAAATTAAATAAATAAATAAATAAAAATTGTGCCTAAAATGTCATGCACCTTATAAATGAGGTGAAAAACATTAAAAATCTGTAAATAACCAATGAAAGAAGTAGAGATAGAAACTTTCTATTAACAAACTTCAAATGTAAGCTAGAAATAAATAAAGTATGTGAGAAAAATAAACATTTGAAAATGAAAAACTACTTTAAATAATTCACAAAGCAAAGAAAACATCATGATGAAAACTTGAAACTTCTAGCTTGCAGGGAAAACAAAGTAGGAATATAAGAGTCCTTTTTCAGTCAGAAAAAGAACTTAGATCTACAGCAGGGGCTGATGCTATAGCACAGCAGATAGGGCTTTTGCCTTGCCCAGAGTCAACTCTGGAAACATAAATGGTCCCCCCATATAGGGAGGGGACCATATTCACTGCCAGGAGTAATTCCTGACTACAGAGCTGGGAGTAACCTCTGAGCATTGCTGGGTGTGACCCAAAGAAACTGCCCCCAAAAATCTACAGCAAAAATTGCTCATAGTCAAAAAGTTCAAACGGAAGAGAAAGGCAGAGATACCAACTTCCAATAGTAATCTTTAACAATGTATCGGAGGGTTGTTGCAGGACACCCAAGAGCCTCTGCATCTGCCCTGGATTGCCTCCTGCAGGTCACTTCGTAGATAGGGGGGTAGTTTAATGTGGCAGTTTATCTGACCATGTATTCTGTACTGGCTGGTATATTCTCTCATGCTACCACAATCATCGTGGGACTAGCTAGATTTTACCAGCATATTTGCCTGGCCACGTTGGATCTCTAAGTAATTAGACCAGAGAGATATGCTGTTTGCCTCCAAGAAAGCAAGCATGGCTCCCTGATAACTCAAAGGCAACTAAAATACAAAACTACCGTGAAGTAGATGAGACTCTTGTGAAGGCTTGGAGAAATATTTAACTGGCATTAGTATAGTTTTTGGAACAGAGGTATGCCATCTCAGAAACCCCCTTCTCTACCCTATAAAGGCATTTCCAGGAAGATCTTGGCTCAAGACATTAGCATCTAAAAAGGGCCTAGATGAGGTGCTGGGAAAAATTACCTGAGGGCATTTAATCCTGCCTGCTTCCCATAAAAGTGGGAGATCTGAGTTGCAGGGATATAAAACTAGCCTGCTTTCTCTCTTGTGCTCTCTTTTTTTGGGCTCTCTTTTTGGGGCTTGCACTCTTCTTGGGAGTCTTGTCTTTGTCTCCTCTTTACAGGGCCTTAACACATGGTGGCCACCATCTTGTCCTACACTGGCTGGGATTCTAGCCAGGGAATCCTAAGCACAAGGTTTTTCCTATTGCTGATTTGTATGCCCTGAACCTGTGATAAGTAAAGCATTTTTTAAACTGCGCCAGATACCTGAGTTTTCATCCATTCCCTGCTGGCTCCCGGAGGTAAAAGGGAACTCGCTTCCTGATACTGTTGGGACCCCAGTGGCTCCCTGACAGGAGGTGATATCTAGGGTAGTTAAACAAAACAAGTGAAAAATATAAGAAAAGGAAACAAGAAGGAAAGAAAATGCATTATTTGTAAATGTAGAAATTCTAACATACTCAATAATTAGATTAGTAATGGCTTTTGCAAGTTATATATGTAAATATATAAAATTCTATAGTATTTCTTTATATGAGAGACAATTAGAAAAAGCAATTTTAAAAGATGACATATTAGAATTAAAAAAGTGAAGTACTTGACAACAATTATAAAGGATATGTTCTAAAAAATAAGCCTACCATACATTTGAAGTGTCAATTTAATAAATATATAAATTCCTTCCCTTTTGATTTAGATATTTACTGAATTTCTACAAAGGAGTTGGTGTTTATTTTCTTCTTTTTTGTGTGGGAGAAAACATGATGAGATCTGTATGCTTATACAGTAGATAGAAGCCTCACAGCATGGTAACAATGCCCTATTATAGGCCAAATATTATAAATAATTAAAAAATTCAATTATATTCAGCTTAAAGACTTTTCTTTTTTTAACATCAGAAGATGCTTTTAAGAGGATGACCGGATGACACAAATGAACAGAGAAGGCCAATTTATGTCCCATAGGACCAGCAAGTCATATAACAATCTTCATGAACCAATAAGGATGAAAGAACACAGTGGAATAGTGGGCAAAAGACATAAACAGGCATTTCATAGAACAACAACATGACTTGTAGAAAAGAGAAAAAATACTATACTTGTACTTATACAGAACAATGCCCTATCCCATTATTAGTCGCAGAATTACTAATTGCAACTATGAGAAACCATGTGTTTGTTTCATCAATTTTATACCATCAAATAGTAAAGTAATAATAATGAGATTATTTTGGGCCTTAGTGAGGGTGTTCTAGTCTGCCTGAAGAAACTCATATGTGTGTATCCAGGAGCTCTCAGGTAAGCAAGCACTTTTATTTTCTTAATAACCACAAATTGGAAACAACCCACATGTCTATCAGTCATGTAGAATAAATCCTTTCCCCCTGTATTTTTTTATTGATTTTTTTAAAATAATTTTTTATTGATTGAAGTCCTGTGATTTATACTACTGTTGGTGATTTCCCTGTGTACATAATTCCAACACCACACCCCTTCCCACTGTACCTTCTTTTCTTCCCCAAGGACCCTGATGCCCTTCTTTATAATCATCCATCCCTCAGCCCAATTTAATTGTATGGATTAGTTATCCATTGTGTTGACTCATTTAGCATGATTCTCACTAGTTCTATCAATGATCCTGTGGATTGCTTGATTTTGTTCTTTATTAGAGCAGTCTTGTGTATATATGCCCCAATGTCGTGATCCATTTATCTTAGTTGGGATTTTGGGTTTGTTTCTATATCTTGGCCATTGTTCTAAGTACTATGATGTACATATATCCATTCAAATTCATGGCTTTATGTTTTTGGTGTAAAAGAGCCATGTGGAGTTCTACTCCTATTATGTGGAGGGGTCTCCAATGGATAGAGGAACCTATACATCGAGGCTGAAGCAGACAATATTCCCACCAACGGTGG
Source organism: Cryptotis parvus (assembly GCA_021461705.1). NCBI lineage: Eukaryota > Metazoa > Chordata > Mammalia > Eulipotyphla > Soricidae > Cryptotis > Cryptotis parvus. Next base: position 15,749 of record JAJIBD010031467.1, read on the forward strand.
ATGAGGTTTATTTCTCACTACAACCCTATCAACACTGGCTGTTTCCAGATTTTTTGACATGTGTGTTAAGTCTCACTGGCATAAGATGATATCTAAGTGTTATTGTTATTTGCAGCAACCCACACATCATGAGGTAGCAACCACATCATGAGGTCAGTCTTTCTCAACATCCAGACTCCATAGTTCCTCAGATCTCCACCCAAGAGTAAACCTGATCTTTCCCCTTTAAGTTTCGCCAGTAAATGCTCGAAATGAGAGCCTTATACTGAGAGTATACCACCTATATGGCAGAGCCTGGCAAGCTACCTGTGTTTTTATTTGATATGCCAAAAACTAGTAACAATTATGGACCTCAATTCCATGACCCTGAAGAATGGTTTGAGGCTCTTCCCTGTCCCTAGAACAAGCAGATGACCTATGGCTACACCTTGCTTGCGACAGGAACTTATGGAGATGTTACTGGTGCCCACTCCCGAGCAAATCGATGAACAATGGCATGACAGTGATAGAGTGATACAGTGATTTTATTTGCATTTGCCTAGTGATGAGTGATAATGAGCACTTTTTCATGTTCATTGGTCATCTGCATGTCTTCTTTGTTTCCTCTCGTCACCCCATTTGTGAGTGAAGTTGCTGGATTATTTTGTTGTTGAGTTTTGTGAGTGCTTTATACATCTTGATTTTCAGTTCTGTGTCTGATACATCATGTGCAAATTTTTCTTCCATTCAGTAGCAGCAGTTCATTTTCCTGCATAGAAGCTTTTTAATTTGATGTATTCCCATTTGTTTTATTTTTTGCTATTGTTGTCTTTTCCACTGAGGTCATCTCACTGAAGACACCTCTGCAGTAGAGCAAATCCTTAATGGTGGTATATTTAATTCCATATATGAATAAATACATATATGGAAATCTATGAAAATCAATTGTTCTCCAAACAGCCACATTTTTGGAGAACTATGAAAATCAATTGTTCTCCAAACAGCCACATTTAAGAACATAAACAACTGAAAACATAAAACCCAGCACAAAAATGAAGGAAAGATGAATTTGTAAGAGTAGGATTGCATTCATACATGTCAAAAAAGAAAATGTTTGGGTTAATTTGCAGGTGGTAGAACCATTAACTCCAAAAAAGAACTATTAACCCCAAATCATCTGGTAAGAATCAGATGGTTTAGGGAGAGGAAAGACAGAGAAAGAAAGTGTTCTGGAAATGACCTTTTAGGGAGATTGTAAGGGGAATGGCAAAATTCTCCTTTCATTCTTGAATGGTACATACAGAGGTACTTAAGTGGTTCTTAACTTTCCAGATTGTACATAGATCATTTATACAGTTCAGTGTCTATGATATGGTTCACAACACACACAAACTAAAATGTCACAGTTGAACCCCAGCTGTGGGGAAATTATAATGGAAACCCAGGCTTTGCAGCAAATATTGTGTCTGCCCAGAACACTGCCTCCTGCCTCCAGGATGAGGGAAGCCCCATCTGAGGTCTCCTGGCCTCTCTCTAACCCAGGCCAGGGAAAGAAAGGGACATCCCTTCTTCTTCCAGTGCAGTAATGAGATTGCAAGTCTGGGTCAACAGCTTTGTCCAAGGTCAGTTGCAGCTACTGAAGTTCCAGTCCACAGTTCATTTCACCTATTATTATGCAGCATTTTATTTCATCCTTCCCAGGAGGGCCTGGAGAAGAAATATTAAAAGGCTCTGATAATTAGCATCACATTGCAACACCCTTGAGTCCAGGCTAGTTCCTTTGGCAGAGGGGCACTAGTGAACAGTGCCCTTTGCGGAAGGGACTGGGAATCTGACTGGAAGTCGGGAGAGGATTCTGTGAAGAAGCTCTGGGGTGCCTGGGGTTGATTAGGGTTGCTGTTATGCCCAGTGGGCTTTGAGTCCAACCTGTACGCACAGGTAAGGTAAAACACTAGGTCTCATGTTTGTGGAGTGAGGGGTGTGTGGTTATAGGGTTGTATGGGCCATCATAGGTAACAAGAGTGAATTCCTGGGGTCTTGCAATTAACCGCCTGTTATACACTACAAAATTCCTGTTTCTGGACATCAGTTTTGGCTGTTAAGTAGGGCTGATGAGCCTCCCCAAAATGTTTGACAGCCTCATTTCCAGACCTTTTTAACACGATTTAAATAAACCGACCAATTAACCGGCAGAATAAAAATGAATAACTTTGTGGTGACTAAATATTATAATTTTTTTAATTTAATTTAATTTTTAATTTTTTTTTTTTTTTTTGCTTTTTTGGGTCACTCCGGCGGCGCTCAGGGGTTACTCCTGGCTCTGCACTCAGGGAATCACTCCTGGCGGTACTCGGGGGACCATATAGGATGCCGGGGATCGAACCGGGCCAGCACAGGCTGGCCGCGTGCAAGGCAAGCGCCCTACCCGCTGGGCTATAGCTCCGGCCCCCATAAATTTTT
>JAJIBD010031468.1:0-71847 GCA_021461705.1 Cryptotis parvus
TAAAAAGATACACAATTAAAAAGTTCATGTTTGGATTTTGGTCATACAGTGTTTCAGCACCCGTCCCTCCACCAGTGCCCATCTCCCACCAACAACATCCCGGTTCCCTCCCCCACTTCCCCAGCCCTGCTCCATGGCAGGTTCTTTATTTCTTTCCCTTTCTCTCTCTTTCTCTTTTCCTTCCCTTCCAGACTATGGATTACAGAACATACATTAAAAGGTTGTCATGTGTATCCTTTTCCCTCTATTTAATGCTCAGTTCCAGGTTGGCATTAGTACCCTCGACTATTATTAGCACCCTGTTCCATTTTCTGTCTTTCCTAAACTCTGACTCCCACACGTTTGTGATAATTTGCACCTTTGACAAGACCTCCCGATATATGCTTCACTTGACCTTGGATATTGGTATCATAATATGTACATATATATTTATGCCATGCAAATAAATGCAGTCATTCTGTATCTGTCTCTCTCCTTCTGGCTAATTTCGCTCAACATAATCTTCTCCATGTCCATCCATTTCTAGGCAAATTTTATGACTTCATTTTTCCTAACAGCTGCATAGTATTCCATTGTGTAGATGTACCAAAGCTTCTTTATCCAGTCATCGATTTTCGGGCACTCTGGTTGCTTCCAGATTCTGGCTATTGTGAATAATGCTGCTATGAACATAAAAGTAGGGATGGTGTTTCCGCTGCGTATTTTTGGTTTCCCAGAGTAGATTCCCAGGAGTGGTATGGCTGGGTCAAATGGGAGTTCAATTTCTAGTCTTTGGAGGAAAGTCCATATTGTTTTCCAGAAAGGCTGTACCAGCCGGCATTCCCACCAACAATGGATGAGTGTCCCCCTTTTCCCCACATCCACGCCAGCACTTGTTGTTCTTGCTCTTTTGAATATGTGCCAGTCTCTGTGGTGTAAAGTGGTATCTCATTGTTGTTTTGATTTGCATCTCTCTGATGATTAGTGATGATGAGCATTTTTTCATATGTTTTTTGGCCATTCGAATTTCTTCCTTGCTGAAGTTTCTGTTCATTTCTTCTCCCCATTTTTTGATGGGGTTGTTTGTTTTCTTCTTGTAAAGTTCTACCAGTGCCTGATATATCCTGGATATTAACCCCTTATCAGATGGGTATTGGGTGAATATTCTTTCCCCATTCTGTGGACTGCTTTTGTATCTTAGTCACTGTTTCTTTTGAGGTGCAGAAGCTTTTTAGTTTCATGTAGTCCCATATGTTTCTCTTTTCTTCTAGTTGCTTTGTTAGTGATGTTTCACCTTTGAAGATGCCTTTAGCTTCAATGTCGGTGGAGGGTTTTTCCTATATTTTCTTCAATGTACTTTATGGATTCAAGTCTGATATTGAGATCTTTAATCCATTTTGATCTGATTTTTTGTGCATGGTGTTAGACACAGGTCCAAATTCATTTTTTTACATGTTGCTGCCCAGTTTTCCCAACACCACTTGTTGAAGAGGCTTTCCTTACTCCATTTTAGACTCATTGCACCTTTATCAAAGATTAAATGATCATGTGTTTGAGGTTGGGTGTCAGGATACTCAATTCTATTCCATAGGTCCACAGGTCTGTTTTTATTCCAATACCATGCTGTTTTAATTACTACTGCCTTGTAGTACAGTTTGAAGTTGGGAAAGGTGATGCCTCCCATCTTCTTTTTTCCCGAGGATTGCTTTAGCTATCCTTGGGGGTTTATTGTTCCATACAAATTTCAGGAGCGTTTGGTCAATTTCTTTGAAGAATGTCATCGGCATCCTCATAGGGACTGCATTGAATCTGTACAGAGCTCTAGGGAGTATTACCATTTTGACAATGTTGATTCTCCCCATCCATGAACAGGGAACGTGTTTCCATTTCCTTGTGTCCTCTTTTATCTCTTGGAGCAGTATCTTGTAGTTTTCTTTGTACAGGTCCTTTTACATACTTGGGTAAGTTGATTCCTAGGTATTTGATTTTCTGTGGCACAATTGTGAATGGAATAGTTTCCTTAATATCCCTTTCTTCTCTTTCGTTATTTGTATATAGGAAAGCCACCGACTTTTGGGTGTTGATTTTGTATCCTGCCACTCTACTATATGTGTCTATTGTTTCTAGGAGTTTTTTGGTAGAGAGTTTAGGGTTCTCTAGGTATAATATCATGTCATCTGCAAATAATGATAGCTTGACTTCTTCCTTGCCTATCTGGATGCCCTTGATGTTCTTTTCTTCTCTGATTGCTATGGCAAGTACTTCCAGTACTATATTGAATAAAAGAGGTGAGAGGGGGCAACCTTGTCTTGTCCCTGATCTCAGGGGGAAGGCTTTCAACTTTTCCCCATTTAGAATGATGCTTGCTGTGGGCTTTTGGTAGATGGCTGTAACTATCTTGAGGAAAGTCCCTTCAATTCCCATTTTCTGGAGCGTTTTAATCATGAACGGGTGCTGGATCTTGTCAAAAGCTTTTTCTGCGTCTATTGAAAGGATCATATGGTTTTTATTTTTTCTTTTATTGATATGATGTATTATGTTGATTGACTTGCGAATGTTGAACCATCCTTGCATTCCCGGGATGAATCCTACTTGGTCATGATGTATAATCTTCTTGATGAGTCTTTGGATTCTGTTTGCTAGTATTTTGTTGAAGATCTTAGCATCCGTGTTCATCAGGGATATTGGTCTGTAGTTTTCTTTCTTTGTGTTGTCTCTCCCTGCTTTGGGTATCAGGGTGATATGTGCCTCGTAGAAGCTGTTTGGGAGTGTTTCTGTTTCTTCTATTTCCTGGAAGAGCTTGAAAAGGACTGGCAGTAGGTCCTCCTTAAAGGTTTGGTAGAGTTCACTAGGGAATCCGTCTGGACCTGGGCTTTTGTGTTTGGGCAGACTTTTTAATTACTGTTTCTATTTCCTCGATGGTGATGGGTTTATTCAGGTATTGGAGGGTCTTCTTGTTTCAGCCGTGGGAGGTTATAGGACTTCAGGAATTGATCCATTTCTTCTAGATTCTCATGTTTCACGGCATACAGGCTCTCAAAGTAATCTCTGATGATCTTTTGGATTTCTGTGGTTTCTGTTGTGATGTCACCCTTTTTATTTCTGATTCTGTTTATTTGGGTTCTCTCTTTCCCTGTCCTTACAAGTCTTGCCAATGGTTTGTCAATCTTGTTTATTTTTTCAAAAAACCAGCTCTTGGTTTCATTAATCTTTTGGATTGTTTTTTTTGGTTTCCAACTCATTGATTTCCTCTCTAAGTTTTATTATTTCCTTTTTTTCTGCCTGGATTGGGCTCCTTTTGTTGGTCTTTTTCTAATGTCTTCAGCTGTGTAGTCAGGTTATTTATGTGGGCCCTTTCTTGTTTCCTGATGAATGCTTGCAGAGCTATAAACTTCCCTCTTAACACGGCTTTTGCCGTGTCCCACAAGTTCTTATAATTGGTATCTTCATTTTCATTTGTTTCCAGAAATCTTTGGATTTCCTGTTTGATTTCTTCTATGACCCATTTGTTGTTCAGCAGTGAGCTGTTCAGTTTCCAGGTGTTTGGTTTGACTCCCTGTTTCTGTGTGCGGTTAACTTCCATTTTCAGTGCATCATGGTCTGAAAAGATAGCTGACACAATTTCTATCTTTTTTAATTTTATTGAGGTATGCTTTGTGGCTCAGCATGTGGTCTATCTTGGAGAATGGTCCATGTGCACTAGAGAAAAATGTGTATTCAGCTTTTTTGGCATGAAAAGCCCTGTATATATCCACTAGCTCTCTTTTCTTCCATTTTTTCCTTCAGGTCCAATATTTCCTTGGTGAGTTTCAGTCTTGTTGATCTATCCATCGTTGATAGAGCAGTGTTGAAGTCTCCAACTATTATTGTGCTACTGTTAATGTCTTCTTTGAGGTCTCTTAGCAGTTGTTTTATGTATTTTGCTGACCCCTCGTTGGGTGCATATATGTTTAGTAGTGTAATTTCTTCCTGGTGTACATACCCCTTAATTAATAAGAAGTGGCCTTCGTTGTCCCTTATAACCTTTTTCAGCCTGAAGTCTATATTATCTGATACTAATATGGCCACACCAGCCTTTTTGGAGGAGTTGTTTGCATGGAGAATGGTCTTCCAACCTTTGACTCTGAGTCTGTGTTTGTTCTGCTTATTCAGATGCGTTTCTTGTAGACAGCAGAATGTTGGGTTCAATTTTTTAATCCATTTTGTCACTCTGTGTCTCTTAATTGGTGCATTTAGACCATTGACATTGAGAGAGATTATTGTCATTGGATTTTGTGCCATCTTTCTTTTTGTGTTTGTTGTGCTTATGGGTTTGGTCGCATTAGAGTAGGCCCTTCAGTCCTTCTTTTTAAAGTTGGTTTTGAGTCCATGAAATTCCTGAGTTGTTGCTTATCCATGAAGTTGTGTATCTTTCCTTCATATCTGAATGTGAGCCTGGCCGGATAAAGAATTCTTGGTGAAGCCTGCAGTTCATTGAGCCTTTTCGCAATATCCCACCATTGTTTTCGGGTTCGGAGTGTTTCATCAGAGAAGTCTGCTGTAAATCTTAGAGATGTTCCTTTGTATGTGATTTCCTTCTTTGATCTTGCTGCTTTCAGTATTCTATCCCTATCTATAGTTTTTGTCATTTTCATTAAGATGTGTCTTGGAGTATTCTTATTGGGGTTTCTTTTAGCTGGTATCCTACGGGCCTCTTGGATCTTGAGGCAAGCATTCTTTAGTTCGGGAACTTTTCAGCAATGATGGCTTTGACAGTTTCTTCTTCATCAGGGTTTTCTTCTTGCCCTTCTGGGACCCCAATGATCCGTATGTTGTTTCTTCTGGCTTCATCCCGATTATCTCTTGTTGTCTGTTCGGTAATTGTAAGCCTTTTTCTCTATCTTCTGGTGTTGTGTAGAGAATCTTTGGAACTCGTCTTCGAGATCACTAATTCTTTCTTCAGTAGCTATTATTCTGCTATGATGGCCTTCCACCGTGTTTTTATTTCATTTACCTCATTTTTAATATCTGTCATTTCCCTTTGCATTTTCCTCACTTCTTCTATCATGTCCTCTTGTATTTTATTGATTTTGCATTCCATTGCTTCTTTGAATTCCTTTTGAATCCTTAACAGTTCTTTCCGAAATTCTTTTTCAGATAGGTTATGCACTCATTGGTATTGCTAGACTCATCTGGACCAGTGACTTCACTCACAGAGCTTGATGGAATTTTGCGTTGCTTTACCATTATGACTATTGTAGGTTGTAACTGTGAGTTCTTGGGTGACTAGATAGTGCAGTTAGTAGGTGTCTGGTCTGTTTACAGAGTTTGGGTGGGTGGCAAGGATGTAGGACCAAGGTTCACTGGTACCTCATGCAAGGTATGTAGTGAGAGGGTCCGCGGTTTTGAGTTTTGGGATGTTCCCAGCAGCTCAGGGCGCAAAGGGTCGGTCGGGCTGGAACCAAGGCACTTTGCCTTGGTTCCCGTTGATGGAGTTTCCGCTCTTCCCTGGGGCAGCTTGGGGTCCTCCCCCTATTATGGGGAAAAGGGGAGGGTCATATACCCTCAGGTAATTTCTCCCAGCACCTCACCTAGGCCCTTTTATATGCTAATGTATTGAGCCAAGATCTGCCTGGAAAAGCCTTTATAGGGTAGAGAAGGGGTTTCCGAGATGGCTTGTCTCTGTACCAAAGTCTAATACTAGTACCAGTTAAGTATTTCTCCAAGCCTTCACAAGTCTTGTCTACTTCACGGTAGTTTTGTATTTTAGTTGCCTTTGAATTATCAGGGAGCCATGCTTGCTTGCTTGGAGGCAAACAGCATTTCTCTCTGGTCTAATTACTTAGGATCCAGTGTGGCCAGGGCAAATATGCTGGTAAAATCTAGCTAGTCCCACGATGATTGTGGAAGCATGAGAGAATATTTATACCAGCTAGTACAGAATACATGGTCAGATAAACTGCCACATTTAGACTACCCCTTATCCACGGAGTGATTTGCAGGAGGCAATTCAGAGCAGATCGCGGAGGCTCTTAGAGGAGTCCTGCAACAGCTTATAAGTAGTGCAGGACTGCTTTGTGAAATAGGAAGATAGTGGGAAGATGGGGTGGGGGGCTGGAAATGTGGATGTATTAGTCATAAACATTATAATGTAATTTTATGTACATGGGGTACACTTTAGTAGAGATAAGACTATTGTGAGGTAATAATTACATGTATCCTTTTTACCCATTAGTGTGTGTTCTTAAACCAAAAAATGAATTTTTTGCGTGCAAGTTTATGTTAAAAAGCCTTTTTATATCTGGGTTGAAGGTTGCTTGGGTAGAGAATTTAATCACAAAGGAAGAAGTGTAGCCAAGAGGAAACTAAAGAGAACAGAGTGATGCCAAGAAATTTTCGGTCATCTCTGAGATAGTATGGAGGGAACCAAGAATCTGCTTCCAAAATTCTGCTTTGGCACTCCTGTACTTATTTTCAAGGCTGTCACTTGAAACTAAACTGTCTACATGGTCCTTGTGGCAATACAAGCTCAGAGTAATCATAAGTCTAGAATATGTACTGTGAAGTGCTGTATTCGTTGGCCTTGTTTCCAAATATACTTCCTACAATAATGGAGAAATCTGAGTTTAATCTCCCAGCAATATTTTTTTTTCAGGTGTAACTCCTCCCCATGGATGGTTATCCTGTTCTTGGGATTCTGATCACAGTCCAACCAGGGAGCAGGAAACATTGATTTTGAAAGACAAGTGTAACAGAGGGTGATATGCAAAGTCAAAGCAGAGAAGAGCGTCAGTGACAAGGTCCTGTGCAGATTGAGAAGGTGTGTTAGGGCTTGGAATAGAAATATTTTTCAGAGTAGCAAAGAAAAAGCCAAAGAGACAGGCCAGTTTATGAGGGGGAGTTTGAGGCAGATTAAGTTTGAGGCAATGGCTAGTGCCTTAGACAGCTGTCTGAAAGACAATTTCATTAGAAACCCCAGGAAGCTTTTTGAAGAGACTTTGGGGGCTCCCTCCCTGGCATCTTTTAAATTCTCTTTTTGGAAAGGTATTCCTGGAGAGGCAGAGATACTTTTGGACTTAAAATCATTGTAAGGGGAATCCTTTTGTGGTGGTCAGTTTCTGAAATGCCTTTGACAAATATTGTCCACCTCTCTCTTTTCCTCCCCTCTGTCTCTAACACACAATGTCCTAATTTGGTTCAAGAGTTTCTCAAAGTGGTATTTTATTGTTGGAATTTGATGTACTCTGCCATAATTACAGTTAATTAAATTCCTTTCCCATTACTTGGGTTTCGGGTTAGGGGCAGCAGGTGCTGTGATCCTTGTTTCATTGGTGGAAAAGCTGAGAAGTGCTTCATTCCAGACCACACAGAAGGAGGCTGCCAGCCGGGACGGTGTCCAGGGGTCTGTACTCATTGCAAGCTCTTTGTTGCTCTGTCGCTCTATCCAGGAATTCACAGCTCAGGAGACCCACAGGTCTTGCTATTATTCACTCTTCTCTCATGAGTTTGACTTTTTTGGGAACCTGTAGAAGAGGCTAATTAAATAGAGAACACTTCTTAGCAAATGAATTTAATGTTCATTCCACCATTTTCATTGAATTACCACAATTTGCAATGCTGTTAATTAAAGCTTCATGCACACAGTGTCCCAACACTGCACCAACCACCAGTACCCAGTTCCCTTCCCCAGTGCTCCCAGGATTTCCACTGTCACCCCCAACCCCAGGTAAACTCAGTTTTTGTGCAGCAGCTCTCCAACTCTGCCACCTTCGGCCATTTGTTACTCCCCTTACTATGTTTCTTTACATCCTACGTATGAAACAGATTGTATCTGTCCCTCTCCTTCTGACTGATTTCACTCAGTGTGATAAACTTTCGTCAGTAAAAGAAGGGAACAACACCAGGCCCGAGACAAAGTCAGACCCGAACACCTGAAGAATCTGCCATCAGTACTCATCAATACACTGGCTTGGCTCTTCGCATGCTACCTGTCTGAATACAAGGTACCCTCCCATTGGAAAACTAACAGGACAGTTCAAGAAGGGAGAGATCCACGACATTGGCAACTATCACCCCATCTGCCTGTTGTCTGTCATCTACAAGCTGTTCACTCAAGTCATCCTGAACAGGATTGGCAGAACATTAGATGAAGGGCAACCATGTGAGCAAGCTGGCTTCCGAAAAGGATTCAGCACAATCGACCATATCCACACTGTAACCAAGCTCATTGAAGTTTGTAGGAGTTCAAGATGCCACTCTGTCTTGCGTTCATTGATTTAAAGGCACTGGCACGTGATAGGGTCAAATGGAGATGTTACTGGCACCCACTCGAGCAAATCGATGAATAACGTGATGTCAAGTGATCAAGTGTGATAAGCTCCAGATCCATCCACATAGTAGCATATTACATGATTGTATCTTTTCTTACAGCTTGGCTATTCCACTTTGTATAGATACATCATAATTTCTTAACCCAGTTACCTGTTTTGGGGCACTTGCATTATTTCTTGAGACATCTTCAGTAACCCAGTGCCACGGGCTGAGCAAACTCAGACAAAACTTAGCAAATGGTATAATGTCAAATTAAGATGTTTCTGGGCTGCAAAAGAAATGATAACCAGAATTTAAAGACACCCTCCAAGCTAGGAGGAAATATTTGCTCACCACTCATCTTACCATTAATATTAAAGATATATAAAGCACTTGAAGACCTCATTTTAAAGAAAGGACAACCTCATCCAAAACACTGGGAGAATAGCTAAATAGACACTTTCTCACAGAAGACATAGAGATAATCCGTAGCATGTGAAATAAATGCCCTTCATCACTCATCAGGGGGCTGCAAAACAGCAGTGAGCTATCACACCAGTGAGATTGGCACTCATCAAAAGAATAGAAACAGTTTGTGCTGGCACGGCAGTGGGGAACAGTGAATCCTTACCCACTGCTGGTGATGTTGACTGGTTCAGCCTCTATGGCAGAGTGTATGGAGAGCGTCTCAGAAAATCAGGAATCAGTTTTTTGACCCACAATTCTGCTTCCTGCCTTCTTCCCCAAGGGCTCAAGAGTTCTTACACTTGAAGCACTATTGAAATATCTTTTGGGAAATTTTTTTTGCCTTAATATCTTTTTTTAATTATTAATTAACATTAAATATTAATTAACATTGTTAATATCTTTTTTACTTTTGTTTCTCAAAGTGTGCTTCCCTCCACATTTATTAATAAAAGGGCATGAGCAAGGCAGGCACCCTCCCTGCTGTGTTGTTGTTGCTCTGCCCCTTCCGTTTTTTTTTTTTTTTTGGGTCACACCCGACAATGCTCAGGGGTTTCTCCTGGCTCTGCACTCAGGAATCATTCCTGGCGGTGCTTCGGGGGACCATATGGTATGCGGGGCTTGAACCCTGGCCGGCACGCGGTCGGCGCATGCAAGACAAATGCCGTACCCGCTAGGCTATCGCTCCGGCCCCCCTTTTGTATTTTTATTACAGCATTGCAGTTCATTACTGCATGGCAACTTTTGGTAAATGGCACATTTTATTGTATTTAATAAAGTATATGGATAATTACTCTTATTTTGGGTTAGTTTTTTTGACCACACCTAACTGTGCTCAGTTTTTTCGCCACACTTAACTATGTTCCTTGATTTGTGCTCAGGCATCATGCCTCAGTGCTGGAGGACCATATGGGGTACCAGGGATTGAACCCCAGGTCAACTACATGCAACACAGTTCCTTATCCACTGGACTATTTCTCTATCCCAAAATGACTCGTTTTTGAATCTCGCCCCTTTATGCAACCACTTTTAAATGTTTTCTTGTTTGTTTTTTCAGGGGCCATTCCTGGCTGTGCTCAGGGATCACTCCTAGTAGTTTGACGCTCAGGGTACCATATGCAGTGCTGGTGACAAAATCTGGGAACCCGAGTAAGCAAGGCAAGCACCTTACCCTCTGTACTGCAGGGCCCCAGGTACTTTGAGTTTTAGAAACTCATAATTATTTCATTAATGCTTCTGTAATTTTTATAGGAAAACAATTACATTTGATACTGATTTTTCTCATTGAGATCACTAAGACATGCTAGTAAATCATCCATTTCTGAAAATGTTCTATGGCTATTTGAAAATAATTATGTAGGGGGTCTCTGCACTGATTCTCACTCTGCTCAGCCAAGTAGCCTTAGCCAGCTTATAATGTGACATCTTGGTCTAATTTTTACTTTTCTTAATCTGGAACAATTTTTTCTCTTTTTCCTTGGCATTCTCTCGAGTCTCATCTCTCGAGCCTGAGGTTTATGAGTGTTGAATCATCAGTATGAAACTAGTTTATGAATAAACAGAAGGCAAAGCAATCTCTTTTACTACCTGGACTTGCATGGTTATATGCCACTCACTTTGAGCGCTGACTTTTTGCCATTTCTGATCTTGGGAAGTAAGGGGTTTCTCTGAGCCAGCCTCTGTCATCATTAATAAACACTCACTGGCAGGGGTTCATTTTCCTTGGTCCTTGAGTGGCACTTTTGGAGGGAAAATATTCAGGGCCAGTAGAGGACTCCGTGATAGCTGTGTCATCTCATCACGTTTCACTTGTGGTCTTCCAAGCATGAGTGGCACAGACAGAGGCTGAGGGCCTGCCAAGTTGGGCCTCCACCTGCCACCTGTCTCCCTGTCCCCTTGCATGGGTTTGGCAGACTCCTTCAAATAATGCAATAATCCACCTGTGAGTGGATTGCCTGTCAGGGCTCATAGACTGAGGTCTTTATCTGAAACAGATTCCTTGGCACTTTGATGACATGAAGGACCACCTCAGCCTCCTACCCCTAGTTACCCCCTCCCCAGATGGCAGCACTCATTCAGGTGGTCTCATGCGCTTTTCCCTTTGCAGTTGGGGACCTCTTTAGTCAGAGTAAAGTTCTTAAATATGCATTCAGCTTATATTGACCTTCGCAAAACCACCACCTATTTCTCATCAATCTTGAATAAGATGAAAATTCTCAACCTGGCCCATGATCCAGTAAGATTTACTGCCTGTCTAGTTTTTAATCTTGTTTTAGACCTCCCCTGGCCACCATTTCGAGCTCTGACTCACTGTTAGATGTGTCACACACTATTACTCCAACCCTCACCCTAACCATTTCCCCTGCTGGACATGCTGTCTGTGAGTGTCTCCTCCTCGTCCAAGAAGCCCTCTATATTCAGAATGTTCGAATGTGATCTGCCCTTGGAGACATCTTTCCTTCCTCTAGGAATGACATTTTTCATCGTATGCGATAGTGACTTTTTAGATTTTCTTTTAAATTAAGAATTGTTATTGTTGTTTAGTATTACCAAAATAGTGTTTAAGTCTGGTTTTGATGTACAAAATTATTGCACCCAGGAACAGGAGTACATTGAATAAGGCGCTTGACTTGCATTCAGCAGACCTGGTTTCCAATCCCTGGCACCCAATAAGGTGCCCTCTGGGAGCTAACTCAGAGCACAGAACTAGAAATAAGTTCTGAGTACCACTGGGTGTGGTCCAGATGTAAAAAAAAAACTGTGTCTTTACCATAACCAAAACACCCAAGACTTTCCACCATTCTCTAATTCATCTCTTCCTTTTCTCCTCCCCTCATCCTTTCTGCTTCTCTGCAGGAAGTGTTATGTGGTGTCATGACAATGTTGCAATCCCAGATCAACTCCAGCCATGTGTGGGCTTCCATAGCACTTTGTGTCAGTCTCCCTGATGGTGTTTCTCAGACTTAAAGTTGTCATTGATTTCAGTGGCCTTAAAAATCAAAATCTGGGAGTAGAATGATAGCACAGAGGGAAGGGCATTTGCCTTACATGCAGCCAATCCAGGTTCAATTCCCCAGTACCCCATTTGGTCCCCGAGCACTGCCAGGAGTGGTTCCTGAGTCCAGAGCCAGGAGTAACCTCTGAGCATCACCAGGTGTGTCCCAAAAAAATAAAAAAAAATCAAAATCTTTCTTGAGACCTCTGGCAGTCTAAGAAGGCGGAGATCACATCTGACTTTGTTGACCAGGTTGTCTCAAATGCTTGGTGTCAGACATGGTGAATGGCAGTGTGTAACCAATAGGCTGGAAGAATACATTCAAGCATGGTTGGGCAGTCAGAGCTTGCTCTCTGTTTTTAAATGAGTTTATTCTTCATCTCAACTTACCTTCAGTAAGGAAAAGGGTAGACATTAATCTTAACAGGTAACCCCAGCTTTTTGAGAGTTGCATACCACTTTCATGAATCTATGCTAATATTGTTTACCCCAACCAAAGAAAATCTAAAAAGGCTTTTCTTTCCCCCTCCCTCCCCCCTCCCCTCCCTCCCTCCCTCCCTCCCTCCCTCCCTCCCTCCCTCCCTCCCTCCCTCCCTCCCTCCCTCCCTCCCTCCCTCCCTCCCTCCTTCCTTCCTCCCTTCCTTCCTTCCTTCCTTCCTTCCTTCCTTCCTTCCTTCCTTCCTTCTTCCTTCCTTCCTTCCTTCCTTCCCCTCCCTCCCTGTGATGCTCAGGGCTTATTCTCAGCTCTGCACTCAGGAATTACTCATGGCAGTTCTTGGGGACCCTATAGAATGCAAGGGGCTGAACACTGATCAGCCGCATGCAAAGCAAATGCCCTACCCACTGAACCTAAGCACTTCTGGCCCTGAAGCTTTTCTCTTTTTTAAAAAATGCAAAAACCAATTCAGCCTTTTTTAAAAAGATATGTATACCCTGAGTAGTAGGAGTAGCAATACTATGCTCTTTACATTTATATTTGTCAAATCAACCCTACCTTTGATGTGTGTTAATGCAATATTGGATTGTATGTGTTGTTCATAAATTGGCATGTTAGTTTTTGGTTCTGGGAACTCTGAATTTTTTTTCCATATAAATTAATAGTACTTGCATCTCTGTTTTAAGTCATTTTGGCTTACATAGATTTAATGGGAATGTGTGACTTTCAGATAGCAGGGAAGACCTGTATACCAAATAGGATAAGACCTTTTAGATCAGAGATTGTAAAGTGGTGAGAAACACTGGTTAGAAAAGTTCTCTTTTCATCTGTCTTTCAAAAAGACTTGGAGAGAAGGGGGAGAAAGCAACACTCAGTTTCTCACAATTTCAACATTGGATTAATATCACCTGGTCTGAGAAAGGAATGTGAACTGCAGACTCTTTAAAGGTTAGCAGAGTCTAGAGAAGTTTGAGAAGCAGGGGAAGGAAGGCAACTGTGAAACTAATTGCATTAATTTCAGAAGTGGTAAAAGCTTATTGGAAGCATTCATCAAAAACCCTTCAGAAGCTAGTAATATTTTACTGTGTTTTCTTCAGCTCTTAAAAGCTTACAAATGCAAATGCATGATAAAATGTGAAAATAAGTATTGGCAACTAATTGCACTCTCAGGGGAAATATAATAGGAACAAAGCATATTTGCACTGCTTTCCAAAAAGTTCGATGTTTGTGGCATCTGGTCAAAATAGAAGAACATTTGAAAAATCCTTTGACATAGTTGGTATTTAAAGACTAGCAATTGGCTAACATTTGCGGCTCTGTACGTTGAATATTTTGGCTTTCATCCTCTGGTATTCATTCTGAAAGATTTATAATCCTTTGGGGAATATGGTCAGTGACAAGAGTGGAACTAAATCCTGAAATGTGGAAAAACTAACTTTCCCTACTATAAAACTGTTCTAAAAAAGTCCCTCAGCTTATGAATATTCCAGATTTTCAGAAAAAAATAGCTGATGATTTACAGAATTTTTTTTTCTTAAAGGTTCTACTTTTAATGATAAAAGTAGATTTTTCATCCATGATTTTGAAATTGACCTAGAGATAACTCAGAAAAAATATCACATCTAATGTTTGGGACATCAGCTATTTTATGTGACTTAAAAACAACAATTTTTGGATATAAAGAATAAAACAAAACATGAAATTTGAAAAAGTCTAAAAGAGAAAAAGAGTCCTTGACACGCAATAGGAAGTCATTGTACACTGCACATCAAAAGAAGATTGTTAGCAAAGAGAATGTAACATGCAAGTAGTGAAGACAGTCTTCATGACACACAGTAGAAAAGTTTAAGACAGTTCATGCCTCTTTAGAGAGAGGTGGGATGGGGGAGACTGACATGGATGCTATTGGATGCCCTTTCACTTTCTAGTCGTTCATAAGTTTGAGGCACTGTATCACTGTATCACTGTCTTCCCATTGTTCATCGATTTGCTCGAGTGGACACTAGCAACATCTCCATTAGTCCTGTGACAAGCAAGTGCAACCCACTGGCATCTACTTGCTCCAGGGACAGGAGGAGCCCGAAACCACTCTTCAGGTCATGGAACTGAGGTCCATAATTGTTACTAGTTTTTGGCATAACAAGTAAATAAAACACGGGTAGCTTGCCAGGCATTACTGCGTAGGTGGTACAGTCTCCAGTAGAAGGCTCTAACTCGAGCATTTACTGATGAAACTTAAAGGGGGGAAGATCAGGTTTTCTCTTGGATGGAGCTCTGAGGAACTATGGAGTCTGGATGTTGAGAATAACTAACTGCATGATGTGTGGTTTGATATGGCTTCTTGCTAGGCTTACTGGTATCAGTTAAAACCTGTCTAGAACTGTTTACAATGTATAAATGTGGGGGAAAACCTTATGCTAAAATCAGTATCCTCTGAAAATATCAGCGCAAGGAAAGGGCAGGGCCCAAAACTCCACTCCGAGTCCCGCCAGCATGGTCTCTCCCCTGCTCATGAGAGCAAATCCTTGGAACAATGTTGGACTCGGCTAGGGGCTGGCCGAGCCCCTTACCAGGAGGTCAGCTCCATGGGTTGCTTCCACATGGGGCTGGTCGAGCAGCGCAGCTGTGGGTCTGAAATGAATGGGTCTGGATCTCTTCCGGGGTTGCAGATTAGCTGAGTCTGGCGTGAGTGGGTCTCTCTCTTCTGGGGCAACTGGCATGGAGACGGAGGAAAGGGCAGGGCCCAAAACTCCACTCCGAGTCCAGCCAGCATGGTCTCTCCCCGCTCATGAGAGCAAACCCTTGGAGCAATGTTGGACTCTTGACCTGAAGTTCTTGGTTTGCATTTTCAGACTTCTGATGCAGAGCATGCTCTGTTCCTTGACATACTCCCAGAAAGAGTTCTGAATCCCTTTTAACCACTTTAATGAAACAAATATAACCACATTTACTAAAGTGTTTGCTTTTCTTCTTTTCTATATGATTTCCTTAGTTCATTTATGACTAGCATTTAGATTTTTTAATGGCTTACATAGCTGTCATAGAGGCACTGGGAGGGCTGGTATATGAAGCTTATGTTTGTGAGTGTATGAAATTGACAGAAGTAAGTGGAGCACTTGTTATTTTATATATTTTTAAATCATCCGAGGGAAATTGGCAGTGGTGAATTTCTCTTGATGTCAGGAAAAAAAGGCACTAAGAGTTACAAGAACAAAATGTATTGCTTTACATATAAGTAAGGTCAAAGCTATTTTTTACTCCTAAACTGAATATTGAATAGAAACATCCTAGAGTATCTATAGTAAGAATTAACTTGAAAAATAAAAATTTTATTACTGTCAAGTGAATATTGAGATAGTCTCCTAACATACTTGGGTATCAGTCATAGTAGAATACGTATTGATCTGTGGATCAATAGAGGGGTATAGGTGGGCATTGCTTATGAATCTCTTAGAACTGGGACTGGATTGATAGAGTAGTAATCCAGGTGCATGCGTCACATGTGGCTGACCTCGGTTCAATCCTGGACACCACATATCCTGTGAGAATCACTGGACGGACCCTTGAAACCCCCAAGTACTGCTGGGTGGCCTGGGTAATCCCTAGCATCACCGCATCTTTGCCCCTTGCTTCACCCTCCAGCCCATGTAGCCAAGAATCACCAGGAAGCCCCCTCCATCCTCAAATGCCTTTTTAAAATTCCAATTTTAATTTCTTAGCAGATACATTTTACTGATCAATCATCTTAATTTTTTATATTATCAGTCATTTTTTTTTCTTGAAGGAGACTGCAGGTCTTTACAATAATGATTAGTTAAGCAGATACTGCTTTCCTTGATGCTCTGGCAAGCCAGCCTTGGGTTAACAAAAGTGAAGTTTTTTTCTTGTTTACTCCATAATATGCCCAGTGGATTTAGGTCCTGCTCCAGATTGCCTCCTTTTCCCCACCCCCATAGCTCTGACTCCCCTGAGCAGCATTCCATTGTGAATTCTGTCTCTCATGTGGTTTCCGATTTCAACCTTTACAACATATGTTTGTAAGAATAATTTCTAAAAGAGATTTGCATCACAGAGTACTTTCCAGTAACTGTGGGGACTGCCTGTTACCTCTACATAAAACTTACATTTCTGCTAAATGCCCGAAGTTTTCCCTTAACCTCTGTTGAATATACTAAAATGACTTAATGCCACTATTTAAAGCAGATAGAAAAACCTTGAATTTTGATCCTGAACTAGGATAATGTTTTATGACAGTGTATAGCTATTATGCATGAATGTTTAAATTCTACACGATTTATTAAACAAAATACAGCCTATTTGGAAAAAAATTAAAAAAATTGATAATATGCTGAGTATGAGCAGATACGAAGATAAATGTCTTTTCCAGTCCATGGATGCACCATCTCTGTATTCTACTTTCCTAAGAGAGTGGTACCTTGAGGAGTCATTTCTTTGGCTTTGCCTTTTTGTAGGGAGGGAATCAGACAGCTACAGTGATTGCATTGTGTTCCATGAAGGATTTCAACTTGGCACAAGAGACCTGCCAGTTGGCAATCAGGGATGTTGGAGGTCTTGAAGTTTTAATAAACTTACTTGATACAGATGAAGTAAAATGTAAGGTAAATGGTTTTGTTGCCATGGTGAGAAACTTAGTTTGTTCTTTCTTGTGGTTGTCCTCTTAGCCAATAGGGAGGTGCTGTTCTTATTAACTATTTTTTTCTTTATCTGCTATTATTTTATTACTGATAACTTCCTATCATGAATGTCTCTTCTTTATTCTCTGAACTTTTTCTATTTTTTTCTCTGAACTTTTTCTGTCTGGCTCTTTCTCATTCTTCTTGTTTTAATATTTGTTTGGATGACTGAAGAAAAATATGAAGGATATGTGTAGCATCTGAGAAGAGGAACTATCTCCTTAAAATAAGCTTAATTGGGGATTTTTAAGTTTACTTGGAATTTTAAAAATTACTACTTATACTACCATGTGATATACAGTTAAAAAGATGTATGATTGGGTATCAGTCATACAATTTTCCAGCATACGTCCCTCCACCAGTGACCCATTCCCACCACCAATATCCCCACGTTCCCTCCCTCCCTCCTCTAGCCTGCCTCTATAGCAGGTTCTATTTCTCTTTATTTCTCTCTCTTTCTCTCTCTCTCTCTCTCTTACACATTGTGGCTTGCCCTACAGACATTTAGGGATTATCATGTAAATTCATTTGTGTATTCAATGTTCAGTTCTAATGTGGCGCGAACATTTTCCATAATTAGTAGAGCACTAGTATATATTTATATACCACTAATGAATGCAGTCATTCTATATCTGTCTTTTACCTTCTGACTAATTTCACTCTGCATGATACTCTCCATGTCCATCCATTTGCATGTAAATTTTGTGACTTCTCCTTTTCTGACAGCTGCATAGTATTCCATTGTGTGGCTGTACCACAGTTTCTTTAGCCAGTCTTCTGTTGTTTCCAGATTCTGGCTCTTATGAATAGTGCTACAACTATTTTTTTTCTCATTTAGATTGGCTCATTAAAAATTTTGAAGGAAATCAGTCACAATCCTCAAATCAGAGCGTAATATTGTTGACCTTGGTGGCTTACCAATTATGGTCAATATACTTGATTCTCCACACAAGAGTCTGAAATGTCTGGCTGCTGAGACCATTGCAAATGTTGCCAAGTTCAGGCGAGCACGGCGAGTGGTGAGACAGCACGGGGGCATCACCAAACTGGTGAGTACCTTGTGGTCCTCCTCAGCACCCAGAGTCCCTAGATGTTGACTATTTCACAGTGATATAATAAATTGTTTTCACAAAAGACCTCCTAGTAAAGGTTCAGAGTTGGGCAGCAGCCTTTAATATTTGGCAGCTATTGGTGTTTAACGTGACCTAAGCTAGGGTAAGAGGGAGCAGTGAGCAATGAGCTGAAGGAACATGTCAGCACACAGAGCCACATGCAGTGAGCTACAGAATTCGGATGTTACACAGAAAATAAGAGAATATCTGTAACATAGTTTGGGGTTGCCTGCCTCGGTGGATTCAGACTCTTTATAGAACTTCCTTCCTGCATTGCTACCACACCTACAAGGCACCAGTAAGCCATGTAAAACCCTCTTGCCCCCATTCTTCTTGGGGTCATAATTAGACTAAAAAGTGTCTTTTGCACTCACAGTGCTCCCATCCTAAATAGGAATCACAGGTACTTAGTCTTGGAAAATGCATCTAATCTTGGTTTGGGAGGTCACAATTATGTGGATAGCATCTCTGGAATTTTTTGTTAAATTCTCATAAAATTATGATAAATCTAGGAAGTCTGGTTTTTTTTTTGAGATGCCAGAGATCACTAACACAAATATTAGTGTCAATTAAGAAAATATAATTATTGGGCCTGGAGACATCGAACCACAGGTAGGGCACCTGCTTTACACGTGGCCACTCTGATTTCAATCCCTAATGGCTGTCCAGCTCCACTAGGATTGATTCCCCAAGTGCATATCCAGGAGTAAGCCCTGAGCACAACCAGGTGTGTTCCCCAAACAAAAAAATAAGATAAAATATAATCCTGGTATGAGATTAAAATTACAGGGAGAGAAAGAACTCCAAAATCTAGAGGAAGGCGTGTTTTCAAGCATTTTGTTTCTCAGATTTGACTGATCTGAAGCATAAAGTTAATTTTTAAAACTATTGTTAAGTGTGGGGAAGAAGCCTCATTTATGACAGGAAAGATATGATTACCTCAATGAGGTTCAAGTACAAAATAAAATTTAATGCAATATGTTTTAGATGCCAAAGTTGAAAATGTAGTTTTGTATTCGGTGATTTAAATTGACTTCTGTTGATTTATCTTCTGATAATTCCATCTGCCATTTCTTTAAGTATTGTTGGAGCAAGGAATGTGAAATTTCTTACGTGCCAGCAGGGGATCAGGCTGGGGGATGTCAGGGACCCTGGGACACTGGTGGTGAGATTGGTGTTGCTGTATTGTATTCTTGCAACAATTCAATTATGAACAGCTTTGAAAATCGTGGTGTCTTATTAAAAAGATCAAAAGAAAAAATGTTTTCTGACTTTGGATATAGTTGAATGTAGTAGCAACCCTGCACTACTGCAAGATGCATTTTTATTTTAAAGTCCTGATGTATGGGGTACCTGTTCTTGTAGGTCTCTCTGTTGGACTGTGGGCATAGTCAAGCAGAACCTGCTCAGTCAAATCTGTATGAGACCCGAGGACGTGGAGGTGGCCCGCTGCGGAGCACTGGCACTGTGGAGCTGCAGTAAGAGTTCCGCGAATAAAGAAGCCATTCGTAAAGCTGGGGGGTTCCCATTGTTGGCTCAGCTACTGAAGACGTCTCATGAGAACATGCTAATTCCAGTGGTGGGAACCTTGCAAGAATGTGCATCAGAGGTGCTTACTCAGTCATTTCTCTTGGCAGCATTGACCATAGTATTCTTCAGTCAAAATAAGTTTTAAGGGGGCCGGGCGATAGTCCAGTGGGTAGGGCATTTGTCTTGCATGCGGCTGACCTGGGTTCGATCCCTGGCATCCCATATGGTCCCCTGAGCACCGTCAGGAGTAATTCCTGAGTGCAGAGCCAGGAATAATCCCTGAGCATTGCAAGGTGTGACCCAAAAAGCAAAAAAAAGTTTTAAGGAGCCTAATGATAGGCGAGTAGGGCATTTACCTTGTCACATGACCAATCTGAGTTTGATCCCTGGCACCCCATAGAGTCACCCAAGCCTGACAGGAGTGATGCTGAGTGCAGAACCAGGAGTAACCTCTCTCAAAACTATCTTTTGAGGTTATCTTGTTTGCTTAAAGCTTTGCTTTCCCCAAGAAATTGCCTTTTGTAGAAAGGTCAGACTCATAGAAGACTAAAGTTTCTGTGCGGTAAACATTTTATCTTTTGATTGTATATGAAGTAACATGGGTACAATAGTGTTAATATTAAGTGTATTATAAATTGCGGCACCATCATTAGCACCACCATACAAGTGCCCAAAATCCACTAGTACTGATCTTGTGTCACTGTACTCTGCCCTTCCCTTCCCCACCCATTGTCCTTCCCCACTATTTGGTAACCTCAGCTCTATAGACAAAATATGACTTTGTTATCATTGAACACTGCCTTTTCCTTGGCTTTGTGCCTACATTTTAAGAGAGATCAACTGGTTATGTCCTTCCTCTGGCTTATTTCACTTACTGCAAACCCTCCCCCTTCTTAACTATATCAATGTGAGAGGCAAATTATTATCATAGCTGAACACTGCTCCACTGTGGTTATATACCAGAATCTTTACCCACTCACTTTCCATGGCACATTTGGATTTCTTGCTCATCTTGACCGTTGCCCATGGTGCTGCTCATGAGTCCAGAGTACATTTATCTTTTTACATTTATGAGTGGCATTTTTGGGATAGATGCCAATGAGTGGAATTTCTGGGTTATTTTTTAATGATGGCTAACTTCACTTGTAGCGTTGTTAGGTTAAGGTGAGCTATGTTGTTTATTAAGGAAATTTGTTCAGTGTTGTTATTATTGTGAAGGAAAACTTCTATTCATGCACCGTGCACGTACAAATAGTTAACCATATGTTCCTAGGAAAACTACAGAGCTGCAATCAAAGCAGGAAGAATTATTGAAAATCTAGTGAAGAACTTAAATAGTGAGAATGAACAGCTGCAGGAGCATTGTGCCATGGCTATTTACCAGGTAGGAGGGATGATTTTGTGACTGTAGAGTTACTGTTCTTCTGGTGGAAGCAACATTTCTAAATGTGAAGTCTGTCTCTGGAGATGGGCCTCAGGAATCTGAATTTGTATCGTGGGGATTTTTACACACACAGATCTGAGAACTACTGTCCTAAGTGAAGAACCGTATATGTCAGACAGAAAGCGGCCTCTACACCTGTAATTATTAACTTTCATGCATAGAGATTTTATAATCTTGTCTCCTGGTTATGAATCAGTTATGTACCTAGTATAAAAGAGTTTCATATGTATGTGATCTCTGTTTTGCCTTTTGTACATCAACCATAATGATGGCAAAAAGTTCTATTTTAGCACAAGAATGATAAACATGGGGTTGTTGGGATGGTACAGCGGTAGGGCATTTGCCCTGCACACAGCATGGGTGTGATCTCCGGCACCTTATATGGTCCCCCAAGTCCTTCCAGAAATGATGCTTGAGTGCAGAACTAGAGCAAGTCCTGAGCAGCACTAGGTGTGGTCCGAAAACTGAAAGGGAAAAATAAGATAAATATGTATATGTTCATGTTTTGTCTTTAAATACTTTTTATTAATTTAGTCTCAATTTTTTGTGGGTATATATTTTATAGCGTGCCAGAAAATTTAGAATGGTGAAGGGAAAGAAAAGATGGACTTGAAAACTAGTTATGGCTATTACTGCCATCCAGAATAGATTCCTTTTATTTTTTAATTGTATCACAATGAGATATAGTTAAAAGGTTGTTCATGATTGGGTTTCAGTCATACAACATTCCATCACCCTTCCCTTCACCAGTGTATGTTTCTCACCATAGTGTCCCCAGTTTCCCTCCCACCCATGACCCCCAGCCTACCTCTATGGCAGGCACTTCTCTCTCTCTCTCTCTCACACACACACACGTACACACACATATACATGAACACGCACTCTCTCTCTCTCTCTCTCTCTCTCTCTCTCACACACACACACACACACACACACTCTTTTGGACGTTATGGTTTGCAATACAGGTCAAAGTAGATTTCTTAAAAGGATGCATTTCAAAACTTTTCCAGTAAGAGTTAACCAGAAACATAGGAAGGTGTAGAAAACTATATATCAGTAAGAGAACATAGCTACATGTCAGTAGAGGATTATATAAATTTGTCAGTAGAGGATAAATTTATATAAAATATATAAACAATGCGGAGTTCTGTATACTATGTAGCTTATAGCCTGGCTGCTTTATGTTTGTATTTTTGTTGTTTCTGGACCACACCAGGAAGGCTCAGGGTTCACTCTGGACTTTGAGCTCAAAGTTCACTCCTGGTGGTCCTAGGGGACCATATACAGTGCCAGGGGATAGAACCTTGGTCAGCTTCATGCAAGGCAGACCCTTATGCAACATGTTCTCTTTCCCATCAAGCCTCGCTTCTTGAACTGTGGGGGATGATCCCTGACTCCCCTACACACTGAGGACCCAAATGTGTAATTGAAAACATCTTCCAAAACAAATTTATCATAACTTATCATCAGAAAACATTTGTCTACCTATTTTATACACCTATATTATATAAAGGGTCATATCCAGAGTCATATAAAAGATTCTTGGTATTTGACATGCGAAATACCAGTAACAATTATAGACCTCATTCCCATGACCTGAAGGAATGGTTTGAGGCTCTTTATGTTCCTGGAGCGGGATGATGCCCTTGGGCTATCTCGCATGTGACAGGACATATGGAGATGTTACTGGTGCCTGCTCGAGCAAATCTATGATATACGGGAAGACAGTGATACAGTGATACAGTGGTTCAAATTGGAAAACGTTTTTTTTTAATATTTTTTTCTTTTTTGGGTCACACCCAGCGATGCTCAGGGTTACTCCTGGCTCTGCGCTCAGGAATCACTCCTGGCACTGCGTGGGGACCATATGGGATGCCGGGGATCGAACCCGGGTCAGCATGAGCTGGCCACATGCAAGGCAAATGCCCTACCCGCTGAGCTATCGCTCCGGCCCTGGAAAACATTTTAGAAGCTCCGACTTAAAGGACAGACATTTATTTGCTCACGACTCTGGAGTCTGGAGGTCCAGATCAAGATGTTGACAGAGTTTGTTTATTGTAAGGCCTCCTTGGGCATGAGGACATTTTCTGTGCGCATGTGTCATGCCCTTGTCTTCATGTAAGGATCATAGTCCTACTGCATCAGCGCACCACGAATGACCTTAGCGTTAACATTATTTACCTCCTTAAATATCATATCTTCACACTTCTTCATATTCTGACAAATTCATTGTATACATTTTGAAGATACATAGCTCAGGTCATAATAAATATGTTTGACTTCATGCATGCTTCATATGAGGTATATTAGTGTTAAGTTAAAGATCAAGATTAACACTTAAGAGTTGTCATTGATCCAGGACCTAATAAAAACATACATTGAACACATAAAAGAAAAATATGGCAGTTGCTTTTTTGGTGCATTAGGATGAGGATTTTGACAAGTGGCCCTCATGAATGATTTCTAATATGCACTTGTGAAATATATTGCCTTAGAGATAACTAAATACTTAAGACAAAAAACCACGCTCATACTCAATCATCTTTTCATTCTATAACCTGAAAAATATAATCCATTGGGAATATCTGTGTGGTTCATGTTTGTTTTATTTAATTTATTTATTTATCTGCCTTTTGAGTCACACCCAGTGGCACTCAGGCATTACTACTGGCAATGCTTGGGGGACCATATGAGATGCCGGAGATTGAACCTGGGTCAGCTGCATGCAAGGCCAATGCTCTCCTCACTGGACTATTGCTCCAGCCCCAGTACATGTTTATTTCAGAGAAGTATGCAAATTTGTGGATAAATATGATTGAATACATTGTCAGTTGATATAACCCTTGTTATGGGCATAAAATCTCTGAGGGATGCAAATCAAAACAACAATGAGGTATCATCTCACACTACAGAGACTGGCACATATCCAAGAGAGCAAGGACAACAAGTGCTGGTGTGGATGTGGGGAGGGAGATTCTCATCCATTATTGGTGGGAGTGTCGACAGGTACAGCCATTTTGGAAAACAATATGGACATTCCTCCAAAGACTAGAAATTGAGCTCCTATTTGACCCAGCCGTACCAGTTCTAGGAATATAGCCTGGGAGGTCAAAAACACACAGCGGAAACTCCATCCTTACTTTTATTTTCATAGCACTATTCATAGTAGCCAGAATCTGGAAACAACCAGAGTGCCCAAGAACAGGCGACTGGATAAACTGTGGTACATCTACACAATGGAATACTATGCAGCTGTTAGTAAAAGCGAAGTTATGAAATTTGCCTATAAATGGATGAACATGGAGAGGAACATGCTGAGTGAAATTATCAAGAGGGAAAAGGACAGATATAGAATGACTGCATTTATTTGTGGGATATAAAAAATAGCATTATACTAAGGCCAGACAAAACATGGATCAGGAGGTATTGTCAGTGTTTGGAATCTACTGCAAGTGTTGGGAGTCAGAGACTAGGTAAGACAGAGAAAGGAACAGTGTACTAGTAATTGTTGGAAATGATAATACCAACCTAGAACTGAGCATTGAATGTAGGCAAAGGGATATACACGATAACCTCTGAATGTATGTATTGCAAGCCACAATGTGTAAGAGAAGGGGAAGAGAGAGAGGGGAGAGAGAGAGTGTGTGTGAGAGAGAGAAAGGAGAGATAGGGGGGAGAGGAGAGGGAGAGAGGGAAAAGAAGAGGCAAAGTGCCTGCATAGAGGCAGACTGGGGAGGGCTGAGACAATCAGGGACATTGGTGGTGTGAAATGGTCACTGGTGGAGGGATGGGTGCGGGAACACTGTATGACTGAAACCCAAACATAAACATCTTTGTAACTGTATATCTCACAGTGGTATAATAAAAAATTAAAAAAATAAAATAAAATCTCTCAGGGAATTGCTAATTTTATTGGAGGTGGGTCATTTGGGGTCTAACAGAACAGGTCTGGAATAATTGCCAAATAGGTCAAAACTGCTAGACATTGCCAAATGCATAATAGAGGAAGATGCTTATGAAGTGAGAGCTGCCAGTCTACTGAAGGATTGTATTCACTTGCACACTCCTTCAGCAAGTCCACACATTTTGAGAAGTTCATATATTTATGCTTCGATTCATTGACCTCCTCTTATCTGATTTCCATGTAGTGTGCTGAAGATGAGAACCCGGGACTTGGTTAGGCTGCACGGAGGACTTAAATCATTGGCCACTTTGCTCAATAATACAGACAATAAACAACGGTTGGCTGCTGTCACGGGGGCAATATGGAAATGTTCAATCAGCAAAGAGAATGTGTCCAAGTAAGAGAAGGACTCAACATTCTGTAAAGAGAATATGACCACCTACACCACATTCTTGTGATGTAATGCATTTTCAATAAAAAGTCTATTAGAATGCTGCCCCTGCAGTTTTCATGGAAATATTCTGTATTAGAGCCCGAGAGAATGCAACAGGTAGGGCCCATTGCCACATGTGGTCCCCTGAGCTCTGCCAGGAGTAATCTTTGAGAGCAGAGCTAGGAGTAAGCCTTGAGCACTGCTGGGTATGGCCAAACAATAAGAACAAAAAGAAAAAATTCATTATTAATTAAGTTGACAGAATTGATTCATTAAATATATTAAATACATTAATACATTGAATATTATGAATTAAGTTGACGGAATTAATTACGTATATTAAATACATTAAATACATTATGAATTAAGTTGTTAGAATTAAGAGCTCTTTAGGAAGTTCTTAAGGTAATGTAAAAGATTCAAATGTGATTTATTTAATCTTCAAATTCATCCCTTTGTTTTTGAGTTCACATCCTGTGATGTATGCTATGAGGCAAATCTTCCTTGACTCTGTGATAATTTTCTTTACCAAGACATTTACTAGTTTTATTTAAGACAAATTGGATTATTTTCTTTGTTGTGTGAAATAGTCCTTATAACACAGGTGGAACCCACCAGAACAGGGAATTATTGATGAACCCCCTGAAAAATTCCAACTATGACTGTTGGAAGGTTATATATTGTTGACATTTGGTACCGTTTTATATATTAAGTTTACTACTATTCCCTAACTTTATACCAAAAGTGCTACTTTATACCTTTGTACCTACCTTTATAAATGTATCTTTCCCCTTCATTCTCTTTGTCTTGTGATGAACATAGGTTTCGAGAATATAAAGCCATTGAAACCCTGGTGGGCCTTTTAACTGATCAGCCTGAAGAAGTACTTGTGAATGTGGTTGGGGCACTGGGAGAATGCTGCCAAGAATATGAAAATAGAGTCATTGTCCGAAGATGTGGTGGCATCCAACCACTCGTGAATCTCCTTGTTGGGGTGAATCAAGCTCTTCTTGTCAATGTCACAAAAGCAGTTGGTGCTTGTGCTGCAGATCCTGAAAGTATGATGTAAGTGACGTTAGAGATGCAGTGGTTTGATTTGAGAGTCTTAGAGGAAGGATTCTAAGACTCTCTAAGACTTGGGTAGTCTTAGAATATTGTAACCACTTAGAATTGACGTGCATGAATAATGAAAAAGTGAAATGTGTTTACATATAAGTAATGACAGGCTACTATGTGAAAACAGAAAACAGAGCCAAATGGACCTTTAAATGAGTGGGGGACTGAAACTTGGCATTTGGAAGCACTTAAAATACCCAGTAGTCAACTTCTCATAGAAAAATCTTAACGACAACAATTTTTTTTTGTTTCTAAGAAAGAAGACTCTCAAGATCTCAGGTAGTTCTAGACAGTGTGCTTACAATATCCTTGTTTGGCAAATTCAGTTCTGCAAACATCTTTGTATCTAACAAAAGCTGTGAACTGATGTGTGGAAGAAATAAAATTTTAATCTGTAATATTGGTCCCCCTATGTCTAGTCTTTAATTAGGAAGAAAAGAGTTAAATATGGTAATATTTAACAATAAAAAGATTATTTGGATATTTTAAAGACATATATTGAAATATGTCTTATATACATGGGGGAGAGAGTATGAGGAAAAAAGAAAGAGATAGAGACATAGAGACTGAGAGAGAGAAATACAGAAAGGGTGGAACCCATATGCATGAAATTTGTTCCACTATATGTCTCCAGAGAAGAGAGTGAGTGTGTAGGTGTGTGTGTGTGTGTGTGTGTTTAATGTATAGAGGGTGGAAGGATAAGTTTACTTACACTATTTCTGTTATACGTCTGCACCCAGTTTTTCTGTGTGAACACTGATATGTACAAGTCACTGAACACAGAGCCTTACACATGCAAGGCTTGACCCACAAACCCAAGTTAAATATAAATTAACTCAAAGAAAGTGTTTTATGCAGTGATGGAGACTTTGCAAGTCTAAGTTCTGAGGGGGTGGACCTGATGGCTGAGACTCAACACATTTAACAATTTTACTTGCAAGATAGTCTGGTGATAGTGCTTTCTCTGGGAACTCATTCTTTGTTTTATTAAGGTTTCAACTGATTCAACTTGATTTACTTAACACCTGCCAACTTAAATGTTAATTTAACTATAGATACCATAATAGATGGAATGGTTTGAGTCTTTTTATGTTCCTGAAGCTAGCAGATGCCCTTGCACTACACTAGCATGTGATAGGACGTATGGAGATGTTACTGGTGTCCACTCGAGCAAATTGATGAGCAATGGGAAGACAAGTGATACAAGTGAACTAATACCATAATAGACATATACAGATTTATATTTAACTATAACTGGGCATTTCTGAAACTGACACAGAAATCACTGTATCACTGTCTTCCCATTGTTCATCAATTTGCTCGAAGGGCACTAGTAACATCTCCATTAGTCCTGTCACAAGCAAGTGCAACCCAAGGGCATCTACTTGCTATAGGGACAGGAGGAGCCCGAAACCATTCTTCAGGTTATGGAACTGAGGTCCATAATAGTTACTAGTCTTTGGCATAAAAAGTAAATAAAACACGGTAGCTTGCCAGGCTTTACCGTGTAGGTGGTATAGTCTCAGTGAAGGCTCTCAACCTGAGTATTTACTGATGAAACTTAAAGGGGAAGATCAGGTTTTATCTTGGATGGAGCTCTGAGGAACTATGGAGTCTGGATGTTGAGAATGACTAACTGCATGATGTGTGGTTTGATATGGCTTCTTGCCAGGCTTACTGGTATCAGATAAAACATGTCTATAACTGTTTACTATGTATAAATGTGAAAGAAATTGGGAAGAACCTTATGCAAAATTCAGTATCCTATAAAAATATCGGCCACTTGCTAAGGGACATGTGGGTCTGGCGTGGGTGGGTCTCTCTCTTCCGGGGCAACTGGCATGGAGGCGGAGGAAAGGGCAGGGCCCAAAACTCCACTCTGAGTCCAGCCAGCATGGTCTCTCCCCCGCTCATGAGAGCAAACCCTTGGAGCAATGTTGGACTCAGCCAGGGGATGGCCGAGCCCCTTAACTGGAGGTCAGCTCCATGGGTTGCTTCCACATGGGGCCGGCCGAGCAACGCCAGCTGTGTTCACCTTCTGTCAAGTTAGCACTCTGCATAAAAAATCATTAGCCATAATTTCTTTCTGAAGGCAATACACTAGTCTCCATTATCCGTCGTTTTGATTTCTAGCTCCAACTGTCAGCTATAATCTGAAAATGCTGTGGACAGTATCATATACAATACCACATACAAATTATTTTAAGATAATAAAAGATCACATGCATGTCCAATTTATTCAGCATATTATTCTATTTTCTGTATCACTGTATCACTGTCTTCCCATTCACCATCGATTTGCTCGATTACTATTCTAATTTGTAAATTAAAATTCATCATATGTATGAATATGAAAATCTAGGAAACAGAATATTATGTTTTAGAATTTTGTATTATCCATAGTTTTAGGCATCCATTGGGTGTCTAGGCATGTTTTACCAGAAATTAATGAAGATTACATAATGAAGTTATATTTCTGCCCAAATCTCTAGAACTACCCTGAGTACAACCTAAAAAATACTAGCCCTTTCCCCAGATGGAGTTCTAAAATCCTTGCATGATTTTTTTTACCCCTCTTCATGATTTCCTGTAGCTTACTTAAATGCTAGGTGTAAGATTAATAATCATGGTGCTGTGACATAAAGTACCTTAATATATGAAGCATCTCACATGGTTGGAGGATGAGAAAAAAGGTTAAAATGCTATCTATAAATATATACATACATTTTAATAAAAAATAGCTTATGACAGTTGTCTTCATTTCTATAGTCATGAACTTATCACTAGTATATATAATTGCTTTCTTTCATTATCTGTTCTGCATTGCCTTTGCCATCAGCCAGAATTTCAGCTCATTTTGGTCCTTTATCAGATGGAGTTAACCAAAATTGCATTCCTGAGTAGTCGGCACTATTTAAGCGTCCACTCGGAACTGGACTGCTGCCGTTTTCTATTGATTTTAGTGACAGAGGCCATGATAATCCTTGAGACATCCTAAGGTATTCTGATGTACTGTCAAGATCTTTAATCCATTTCAATTTGATGATGATGTGAAATGGGAATTTTTTTTGCATGTGACTGACCAGTTTTACTAACAGTATTTGTTGGACAGGCTTTGCTTCCTCCGTGTAGTACAACTAGTTCCTGTGACAGTGTCTGTTTTCTTCTTGTTCAACACTTTCTTCTTCAATTTCTCTCTCTTTTCAATTTTACTGGAAGCAGCTCAGAAAAGGCTGTGGCCTCAACACTGCATACAAATCTCTTCTGTAAAAGAAATATTTCAAAAGAGATAAGATCTAAATTTGTCATAATTTTGACTTCCATGAAACACAAGTCATCTCTGATATATGTCACTTTATAAAAGGATCATCTTTCGTTCAGTTCCAGTAACATGGTCCTTTTTTTATCTCAGATATCTCCAGAATAATTGGCATCTATACTAGTCTGTAGAATTTCATGAAACTTGACTTTCAGTTAAGGACATACACACTATAGAAAATGAGCAAAAGTAGGAAAAATCATTATTTCCAAAAACGAAGAAATGGCATAACTCTTTCTCTCTCTGTCTCTCTGCCTTGCTCTCTAGCTATCTTCTGTCTCTCTGTCTCTCTGTCTCTCTCTATCTCTCTCTCACCTCTCTTCTCCTCTCCACATTTCTAAGCCATACTTGACAGTGCTCAAAGATTATGCCTGGTTCTCTGCTCAGGGATCACTCCTGACGGTGCTTTGGGGGACAATATGAAATGACAGTCATTGAAACTGGGTCAGCTGCATGCAGGACAAGCAACCTACCTGCTGTACTATTGCTCCAGTGCGCTCAACTCTAAATCTTTTTTTAATTTTTATCTTTTTTAAAATTTATTTATTTTTTATTTATTTTTGAAAATTACAAAAATGTTCATGTTTGGGTTTAAAGCCATACAGTGTTCCAGCACCCATCCCTCCACCAGTGCCCACCTCCCACCACCAATGTCTCCGATACCCTCCCCCTCCCTAGCCTGCCTCCATGGCAGGTTCTCCACATCTCTCTCTCTCTCTCTCTCTCTCTCTCTCTCTCTCTCTCCCCCTCTCTCCCCCCCCCCCCCCTCTCTTACATGCTGTGGATTGTAATAGACTTTCGACAATCATTGCTCCACTGTTCTTTTCTCTGTCTTACCTAACCTCTGCTCCCACACATTAGTGGTAGTTTCTACCTTTGGTAAGACCTCCTGATCCACATTTCGCCTGACCACAACTCTAAATCTTAAGTGTGAAATATACCTGAAAAACATAATTTTGCTGTGGAGAGGGGTTGCACCCACAGTGCTCAAGTTTTACTCCTGGCTCTGAGTTTAGGGATCACTTCTGATGGGCTGTGGGGATGACAGAAAGTGCCAAAGTAGAACCCAGTCAGCTGCATGAAAGGCAAACGCCCCACCCACTGTATTATCACTCTGACCCCACTGCTGCAAAAATTATTGACATTCATGTACTGAACTGATATTTTTGCTTTGTTTTTTCTAAAACTTCCACTCAAATTCGTGTTGTGGTTGTGAGGTGCATAGCTAACTTCTTTTTCATTGAGAACAGAGTTTAGGGGTGTCCTTGGAAGATGTGAGGAATTCCCCAATAGAGACCTAGTTTCACATAATAAAACTTGAGGATAAGTGGAGCCAAAGGAGAGTCATGTTGGTCTGTCATTTTACATTGTCTATAACAGTCTTCTCGTCCAAGGAGATGGCTAGAGATGCTTGGGTAGAAAGGGTACTGGAGGCAATGATTACCAGATTGTAACCAGTGAAACTTTATAAACTTTTGGAGATTTGGAGTGAGCCAGACGGACTGAGTGATTCCAACTGAATGAAGATGTCCTTTCAGGGAAAAGGAAATTGAGAATTTTTGTGGGACTATATTCGAGGTAATTCCATCACAAAAGGAAACTGATACATTCAGAAAGTTCATTTCCCCAAACTCATAAGACTACTAAGGCAATATAGTCCCACTTAATAAATAGCCACAAGAAATAAACAATCTTACAAAGCCACTTTATAGAATGATCTCTATAGTAGTAAAACAACAATGTCAACTCAGAAACAAATAGAAAATTTATTGAAGTTTGGTAGAAGCAAAGGGAACTTTTTAAACACGACTGCAAAAATAGGAACTTAGTATAAAAATGCAAATTAAATATAGGTGGAGCTAGAACTCAGTGGTCTGAGCACATGCTTTGCATGCAGGAGACCCAGGTTTGACCCCCTGAGCCCGGTCCTCTGAGCACTGCCAGGTGTGAACCCTCGAAGCACAGAGCTGGGAATAGTGTCAAAGTACTGTCAATTTGGACCCAAATCAGGAAAGAAGGAAGAAAGGAAAGTGAGAAATAAAAAAGAAAAAGGAAGGGATTTAAGTTATAGCCAAGATAAACCAGGAATGCTCTTTTAACAGACAGAAACCTCCATATTTTCTTTATCTTGATAATTAAAATATTCATATGGATGGAAAAAATAAATCAGTCCATGGTAGATGTGTAAATGTGTAGATTTTATCATTTTTCACACAAATAGCTATCTAGCCCTTTACAGGAAACTTGATTGTGTTCCAGAGAAAGGTCTGCTTATTCTTTATACACACTATTTTAAATTAATCTTTGTCTGATTTTATTAACTGACTTCTGAGCACTAAGTAGAGATGATAGCTTCTTTGCCTGTTTCTGATTTTAGTGAAATCCCCCCTCAGGGCTTGCTCCTGACTTTGCACTGATTCCTGACAGTGCTGGGAGGACCATATGGAATGCTGGGGAAAGAACCGGGTAGGCCGTGTGCAAGGCAGATGCCCTACCTGCAGTACTGTCACTTTGGCTCCACCTTTGTTAAATAAAACACTGTCTTGAGCACTTACGTAGATATAAATATGTGTGATCATATATAAATATTTTAATAATAGATGATATAGTTATTTTTAAATGTCTTAATTCTATTTTCAAGTGTTTTTAAATTTGAAGTAGGTATTGAATTTTGTTAAAAGCTTTAATGAATGTCATACTCCATATGCCCCTTTATGATTTTCCTATTATCTCTATTAATGTTATGAATGATTTATGGGTCTTTAAGCTCTGAAACAAGTTTGCATTCCTGGAATATGTCTTATTTAATCATGTGATACTGTTTTCCAAATGTGACATAGGTTTCACTTGACTAATACTTAGCAATTGTGCAGTGATTTTATGAGTTATACTTGTCTGTAGGTTTTTTTAGTACATTCTGTGTGTGGTATTTTTTTATTTTTTATTTATGCCTCATGATTTACAAAATTGTTTAATGGGGTTTAAACATGCAATGTTGCATCCCAGACCTACCACTAGGCTCAGTGTCCTTCCGCCAATGTTCCAAGATTACTTCTTACCCACTCTTTAGCCAACTAATTTCTTTTTAACTTTACTTATTGTAGTTTTGTCACATGCTTACAATAATGTTGACTCATGGTTTTAATGTACAGCTACTTCACCTTTATACCACTGAATTATCTACTACCCTTAACCAGTGTCCCCTTGTTACCTCTAGTCTGCCTCATCACCCCACCCCGAACTTAGTATTCACAGTTCATAATCAAGGCCAAAGAGTTATCATCATTTGATACCTTCCATTCCTTAGGAATTACTTATTTGTATTAGCATAGATAAGTGAGAATACCAGTATTTGTCCTGGTCTTCTGACTTACTTCACTTAAACTGATTACTCTCAAGTTTCATCCTAGTTTTGCAAACTTCATGAGTTCATGTTTTCTTGTGGCTGCAGAGTCTGTCATTCTGTATGTATACACCATGAATTCTTTGTCAAACTCATCTGCTGTAGATTTTAGTTCTTTCCATGTACTGGCTATTGTACTAAGCACTGCAAACAATATAGGTGTGTATCTATCTTTTTTCCATTAATGTTGTATGTTTGGGGGCAGATACCAAAAACTGGAATCACTGGGTCATATGGGAGCACTAATCTTACTCGTGAGAAATGTCCATAGAATCTAAACCAGACAATATTACCAGTGGCAGTGAATGAGAATTTTTTTAAATTTTTAAGCATGTCCTTCCTAAACACTTATTTTATATATGACATTTTCACTTGAGTGAGATGATACCTCACAATGATTTTGATTTTATACTTAGACTTAATTTAGTAAAATTTGAAAAGAGAAAAACACAACTCAATACTTCCCATCCTAGGTCTCTGCCTCCAGTTGTTTTTGCATTTTCCTGGAGAACCATGTTCTACCCTTCATTTTTAGACTTTCCAAATAATTTTTTTTAAAGTATATTTATTTTTTTTTAATTTTTCCCCCCAAATATTACACCATTTTAGACATACAATTGAAAGATGCTCATGTAGAGTTTTGGTTCTACAGTGTTCCAACACCCATCCCTCCACCCAAAACCATCTTCCATCACCAATGTCCCCACCTCCCTCCCCCTCCCACACCTCAACTACTTGGCGGGTTCTGTATGTCATTTCTCTCCTCTTTATCTCTCCGTCCCACCAAACTTCCTGCTCTTCGTGGAATGCAGTGCATTAAAAGACACTACTGTTTCCACTATTTTAATGGACCGCGTGGCAGCAAGCGGCTGCGCGAACCTGGGCTCAAACTGGTTTTGCTCTGTTAATCTGGTCGTGAGGCAGTTTCCCAGCATCCGGACAGCGAAAATGGTGGCTAGTGTGTTGGGCGGGAGTCTCATCCGGCTGCTTCGGGACCACCCAGAGGTAACGGGTCCACTCCCAAAACCCGTCTGCCCTCCTGGCGGTCCCCTATTCAGCTGGGCCCGGGGCGAGCCGGAGTTCCAGCCTCCCCAGCCGCTTGTGAGCCTCTTCATGTTATGGCCGATGGCCCCGGGGCAGCTCCTGGGCGGGGCCACCAGGCTCGACAAAATGGAGGGGAATTGGCGAACCCTGACTCCATCTGACGAATTCCCAGTGATTCCCGCCTCTGGGAGCCACCTGTCTGGGCTCGAACTGGTTTTGCTCTGTTAATCTGGTCCTGAGGCAGTTTCCCAGCGTCCGGACAGCGAAAATGGTGGCTAGTGTGATGGGCAAGTCTCATCCGGCTGCTTCCAGGACCCCCCAGAGGTGACGGGCCCACTCCCAAAACCCGTTTGCCCTCCTGGGGGTCCCCTATTCAGCTGGGCCCAGGGCGAGCCGAGTTCCAGCCTCCCCAGCCGCTTGTGAGCCTCTTCATGTTATGGCCGATGGCCCCGGGCAGCTCCTGGGCGGGGCCACCAGGCTCGACAAAAATGGAGAGGGGAATGGCCGACCCTGACTCCATCTGACGAATTCCCAGTGATTCCCGCTTCTGGGAGCCACCTGTCTGGGCTCGAACTGGTTTTGCTCTGTTAATCTGGTCCTGAGGCAGTTTCCCAGTGTCCGGACAGCGAAAATGGTGGCTAGTGTGATGGGCGAGTCTCATCCTGCTGCTTCCGGGACCCCCAGAGGTGGCGGGCCCACTCCCAAAACCCGTCTGCCCTCCTGGGGTCCCCTATTCAGCTGGGCCCAGGGCTAGCCGAAGTTCCAGCCTCCCCAGCCGCTTGTGAGCCTCTTCATGTTATCACTTTCCAAATAATTTTATTTTAGTTATTCCCTTTATGAAGTATATAGATGAACCCTAATTTGGAATACCAGTAAAAGCTATATATGCATTTCACAATCATGAGTTAAACCCACTTAATAATATTATTGATATAACTGATACTCTTATTTTCAGTATCATAATATTTTGTTACGTTCACTATTTCATTGGTGTTAGAGGGGCTTAACATAGGAAATAATACTCAAATAACCTGAAGGTGCAGATATGTCTTTAGGATACCAATTGATTTCCTTTATGTACATTTTCATAGAAGAAACTTCTTGATCATACCATAGTTCTATTTTCAATGTTTCAAGAAACCTTATAACTGATTTTTCAAACAACTCTGCTAATTTACTTTCCATCAATGGTGCATACCCTCAACATTTATCTCATTAAAAAATAATATATCTTCAACTAGGGACTGATTCAATATAGTATTGTGGGTTTGATCTACATTTTCTTCATAGCTAGTCCTGTTAAGAACTATTTCATATACCCTTTGGCCACTTTTATGTCATCTATGCTAAAATGTCTATTTGGTTCCCTTTCACATTTAAAAATGTTTTTGCTATCAAGTTTATGAATGTCATATTTTTATTATTAACTTTTGGTCATATGTATGGTTTGAAGATATGTTCTGTAGGATTCCTTTTAATTTTGTTGGTAGATTATGCAGAAATAGTGATTATCTGTCAGGGAGCCGCTGGGGTTCCCAATAGTACCAGGACAGCAGTTCTCTTTTACCTCCGAGGCTGCCGGGGAACGGATGAAAGCTCATGAGTCTGGATCAGTTCCAAAAAGGTTTTTAATAGTACAAAAAGCTCTACCACCGCAATCCAATATAGTGAAAGAACTCTAGCTCTGGTCAGAACTTAGACCGTATAAGAGAGCCCAAGTCTCCCACCAAAGAGAGGGGATATCACCCGAGAGGAGTCCTACCCAAAAGAAGGGGAGAAGGGACTAGTGCCTCAAGTCAGTCCCCTTATGTACACCAAAGTAATCCTAACTGTTGACAGGGAGGGTCCTGTCAATAAAGAACTCTAAACAGCTTGTAGAAGGGTGGTGCCACACCCTGTTATAGGTATAAACAAAGGGTTAGGCAAGGACTAATCCCTTCTTCTGAGATTCTATCACTATCACTATCTTCCCGTTGATCATCTATTTGCTAGAGCGGGCACCAGTAATATCTCCATATGTCCTGTCTACCACCACAATCCAGTATAGTGAAAGAACTCTAGCTCTGGTCAGAACTTAGACCATACAAGAGAGCCCAAGTCTCTCTGATAATCCCGATAAGCCCAAGAGATAATCTTCTGAGATTATCTCTTATGTAAATACTGGAGGGGGCTGGTATAAAGTAATACATCTTAATTTCATGGGCTTCATGTAATCTAGATGGTACCCAAAAGGTCCCTTCTTATTTATTATCTGCACCAGGGTCATTCTGAGTATCTTGTTAACTGTGTACTGAAAGGGTCACACTCTCGTCTGTTTGAGGGCAAACTAGTATGATCCTTCCTATAATCTTAAGTGATAATTTCAATGTAGCCAGGGTGGTAGTCTCCTGGTAAGTTCTAACTGTCCCACACTGGGTGCAGTGGGTATAAAGAGGAGCTGTGCCCAATCTAGAAAACATAAAAGTCTTAGTAGATGTATAATAAGTCAGAAATTATTCAGAATCAAGGTGACTTCGGTAACTGCCACACCCTCTATCAGTGTTTACATAGAAGAGAGATCTCATTAGAATGAACCTTGGTTTAAGAGTATGTAAATAGATTAAGCTGTGAGCAAAGTTCCCAAAGTAGCTAAGCCTGTCATCCGACAATTATCCAGTGAAATGGTTTTACAGAAAATACCCAGATAATAGTCTTCATAGATATAAAATCTTTGATTCCACTTTTCCTCCACTGAATTAAAAAATTGTTTCTTTCTTGTTGCTTTGCTTCATATACTTTTTTTTTAAAAAGTTAATGGTAGTTAGTATTTGTAAGTTACTTGATAGTTTTGCCCGGAATCCTTAATACTTTTTCTTTAGTTTTATAGCTGGATAATTTTACGAGATTTTAGCACTGAATGCTACTTTTTTGGTTCATGAAAGAAAATTAGGGTAAATTATTTTTGTTTCTTAAAAATGTTTTCCATGTATATTAGTTATCAGAAACCCTACAAAACCCCAGTAATAGTACTAATGCTTTTGGGCTTTATTATGAACCTGTAGGACATATTTTAACCCCTTCTATTCTTTTATGCAAAGTGCATGGAACGCTTCATTCAAAAAAATCCTAAAATCCTAATTTCCTAAAGGATTCATTGATTGAAAATAACCTTAAAATATAAATGTCAACTTTAAGTCATAAGTGCTGATTTGCAAAAGAGTTTAATTTCATGTTATATAATTAATAAAGCATAAATGTTTCTGTTAATAGCCTGTAAATGCCCAGGACATAAATTTTTACATACAAATTTACCTTAATAATGTACTAATCTCCTATAATGTAACCCATAAGATATTTTCCTTCTACACATTATAAGGTAAACATTTGTTGAACTGATTGTTACATAGTCTAGTGTTATGTGATCATGCAATGAAATGTTTTTTTTTATAAAACATACACACAAGGATAGAATTAAAACTCACCATGGAATCTGTAACTCTAAATTTCCTGTCTTCTGTGGTTTAAACATAATTATGCTGCATTTACATAGTTTAAAATTTTTTTACATTGGGTTTATTTGTTCTTTTTCAAAAGGGGGAAAGAGTAAAGCTATACTTGTTTGTATACAGAAGAGATTTAATCTCTTTGTGGCTTCCCAGATACTTCTTTTACCACAGAAACAATCTTTGTGACCTTTCAGCATTATATAGGACATAAAATAGTACATATATTTTATATGTTTGTGTCAATAAGAACAGTTTACTCCCTTTCACATTTTACTACTTGTTTTATCCAAAGACTTTTAAAAAAACATAGGAATTTAACTGAGATACCAAAATGCCAAAAGAAACATAAATATGTGAATCATTTAATCTTCCAAATCTTAGTTTTCTCATTTTACAACAGACTCTAGAGATTTTTAATTTGAGGATTATGTGGATTTCATTTCTCTACATTCTATGTCTCATCCTTCCAGTTTTGATGTGTTTTAGTTCAAGAGCTAAATAAATGGGCTGTCGAAGTGCTATTTCCTGTACAAGAGTGTGTGTATATATGTATTTGTAATGAAACGAAAAGTTTTTTTATTCTTTCCTTCCCCCCCAAAGCTATGTCCCAGCCCATCACCAGAACACCACAGCGACAGATCCCTTCATCCCTTTTCAGGCTGTTCCTAGGATTTCAGTACAGTCTTCCATGTGAACAATTCCTTTTCTCAAACGGGATTTCATCTCACTAGATTGCACCAACCAACAGGGCAGGGGACAGGTGCAGTGGCGGGTGACTGGTGAAATGTAAATGTAAAAAAAATGCTTTGAAGTTGATAAATATACTACACAGAAAGGCAAGTACATATGTAACTGTACATATTACTGGTTTCTAGAAATAGAATACTGCTGTCAGACCGAAGCAATGGTACATTGGGTAGGGTGCAGGCTTTGCACATGGTTGACTTGGGTTCCAATCTCTGGCATCCCATATGTTTCGTGGGCACTGCCAAAATGATCCCTGAGTGCAGAGCTGGAATAACCCCTCGACATTGCTGAGTGTGGCCCTAAAACAAAAGCAAAACATGAAGAGCCATATCTCTATTTGGGAATGAATAGAAACATTTCATAAGCATTGGTTTTTGTCTCCTTTTTTTGTTTTAAATTATAGGTTGTTTAAGCTATATTATAGGTTGTTTAAGCTTATTATTCAGTCCAATGCATTTTAACAATTGTATATACATATATAATCACCAGCCCCAAAAGATATAAAATATTTCCTTTACCTAAGAAGATTCATTCATACTATTTTCTACTCTATATCCTAATCAGTCACTTTCTTGTTCTTTTTCATTTTTGCTATTTAGGTCATACCTGGCAATGCTCAGGGGTTACTCCTAACTTTGCACTCAGAAATTACTCCTGGTGGTGCTTGGGCGACCTTATGGGACACCAGGATCAAGCCTGATATCGCCCCATGCAAGGCAAAAGCCCTACCCACTGTGCTATTGTTCTGTCCCCCCAAGCAATCACTTTATGATATCTATTACTATATTAGTTTTGTCTATTCCAGAAATGGAATTTCTGAATTCTAGATTAGAAGTTTAACCTTATGAGAAATTTTCAAATAGTAGACAAAAGTAGAAATATAGTCTTACATTACCACCAGTACCAACATTTAGTGGTATTAGTCTTTTTTTAATATTTAGTTCTAATATAGAACTCAGTTGTATGTCTTTATGAAGTTCACTCAGCTGTATCTCATATAAAGTATCATTTATGTACTGCTTATTATACACACATCTATATTAATTCATGGTCTGCTCTAGTCTTTTGTTAATTTTCATTATAATATTATTTTTCTTGGTGATTTAAAGTTGTTAACATACTCTGGATACACATCTATTCTTAGGTATGTCTCCTGTGAAATATTTTTTCCCCAGTCAGCATAAGGTTGAAAATTAAATTGTTGAAGTTTTGTTTATCACATATTATATTATGAGATTTAGGAATGAGATGCTCACATATTTTTTTTTTCAGAATTGCTTTGGCTACTCGGAAAGTTTGTGATTTCATCTTATTTTATTAAAATTCTATATCCTTGAAAAAATACTCTAAAATTATAAGGAGCTAATTTTTCAGTGTTGAGATCAGCATTAGAGTATCTGGGCCAGCTCTGCTGGGGCCAATTTGGGTCAATACCAATATCATGCCTAGTGGGGCCAAGGGGGCACACATGGAACCTGGATTTCAGCCAGGACCTTGCATGTCTTCTACCACACTGAGCCATGGCGCTGAGCCCTTTCTTCTTTTGCAGTAATCAAATACTCTTACTCTGTTAACAAGGCAAACTATATTCATTTCTTTTGCAATTTTATTTAGGGCTACCTACATGGTACGCAGAAGGCCCTGAGGCCCGATATATATGTATATATTTCTTAATTAATCAGGTAGGTGGTTCAGTGCAAGGGCCTGAGGTTTAGTGCTGCCTGTTCCTATAGTGTGCCTGGGATTAAGCTGCCACCCAGGCAGTGCTCAGGTGCCTTCACTGCTGCACTCAGCAGTGACTCAGGTGCAGGGAACCACGTCGTGCTGGGCGTTGGGCTCATTCAAAACATGTGTTGAAATCCCTGAACTGCCCAACCAGCCCCAGGAATTTGAAAAGTTCTTTGGGCAATTT
This sequence comes from Cryptotis parvus, assembly GCA_021461705.1. Lineage (NCBI taxonomy): Eukaryota > Metazoa > Chordata > Mammalia > Eulipotyphla > Soricidae > Cryptotis > Cryptotis parvus. The sequence continues at coordinate 40,308 of JAJIBD010031468.1, forward strand.
AAATTAGATGGTAGATTTGAGACCCACTGGTGTAGGTGAGTTTTAGACACAAGTTGGTGAGCCCAGTGTGAATTCAGAGGAGAAAACTGTAGGTTTCTCCTTTATTCACTTGTATGCAAACTATATTAATATTTGAAGGCTGAACCAAACTTACTTCCTTAAAAATCACTCTGATCATGTTATATTGCATTTTTGCTTACTTTAAAAAATTTTTTATGGAATCAATGCGAGATAGACTATTGCAAAGCTGTTCATGATTGGGTTTCGCTCATACAGTCTCCACTGCCAGCCCTCCACCATGTCCATTTCCCAAATGCTGTGATTTTTCATGTGTTCTTAGATGTTGTTTGCTAGTGCCTTTTATTTCCTGAGGTATATAGATTTATTGCTTTCTTGAGCTATTTTTGTCAAAATTTAATATCAGAGTTGTCCTCCTTAGCTGAGTATTGTTTTCTAGTAAAACGTGTGTAGAATTATTTCATTAATGTTTTGTAAAACCTTATGGCTTGGAGTTTTCTTCATTACAGGAATTTTTTGGTTTTGATAGTTTATTTTTTGTTACAAATGCTGTATCTTTTATATGATATTGTTTAGGTTTTCTATGTCTTCATGAATCAGTTTGGGTCATTTGTTTCTTGACTTGTAATATGTTTGCTTTGTAAGTTTTTTTTATTTGCCATAAAATTATAATATAGTTATTGTTGTTGTTGTTGTTGTTGTTGTTGTTGGACTGGCCAAACAGTGCCTGAGAGCTTACTCCTGGTTAGCACTTAATGATTAGTATTGGTGGGGCTCAGGAAACTATCAAACCTGCATCCGGTGTACTCAAGGTAAATACCTTACCTGATACACTGTCTCCACAACCCCTGTATTATTTTAATCATTCTACTGCTTCTAAGTTATGTGTGTATAGTAATTTCTCTCTTCCTAGTCTCTGACTTTATCTTGGAGACAACATGACTTGATTTTTTAAACATGAGTGTGATTTTAACTAAACTAATAATGCAACAGAAATGATATGTTATACAGAAACCTTAAATGTTCACATTTAGGTAGTTTAACCAATAACAATTATAGACCTCATGCCCATGACCTGAAGGAATGGTTTGAGGCTCTTCGTATTCCTGGAGCAAGCAGATGCCCTTGGGCTACATTAGCATGTGACAGGACTTATGGAGATGTTACTGGTGCCCACTCAAGCAAATGGATGAACAACGGGAAGACAAATGATACAAGTGATACTCTAGGGGTTCCTCAGTTCTGTTTATTTTGTTGGTATAGTTTACTGTAATTTTAGGTTTAATTTTAGCTGCTTTCTCTAGCTTGTTAATGCAGGTCAGTTTCTGTTTTCCTTATGATAACACTTAAGACTATAATTCTAAACATCCCTACACTCAAATAAGGTTATTTTAAAAATTATTTAAGGACAATTATCAGATGATTTCACTCATCTGTGAAATATGAATGATTCAAAGGGAAACAGTGAAACTCTCAGACTCACTGAAAACTATTATAGTTACTTGAGAAAAAGGGCTGTGGATGAAATAAACAAAGGCATTTTTTGGTGGTGCGGAGTATTAGAATTCTGTTTTGAGATGTTGACGGTTGCTCATATAGGGGTACGTGCTAAACCCCTAGGACCCCATATGTATTATAGACTAATGAAAAAATAACCTTATCCAGCCTCTGATTGGAACCTTAGCAGGGTCACCTTCCCCTTCTAGTATTGACATTCTAGACCTTGCTTCGTCCCTGACTTTCCAGGCCACTGTGCTAACACTTTTCTCACAACAACCATGTAACAGGCTGATTTTCAGTGAATCTAGCCCCTGCATTCCACTAGGATTATGTCCATACTGAGTTGTATCTCTCGAAACTGGTAGAATCATGTTACTTAGGATAAAATGTCCCATGCCATTTCACCACTATATCTAAAATAGTCCTTGTTTCTTGACTTCTCTTACCTTGTTGGGACTGGTAATAAACACAGTCATGGGTGCCAACATTGTTTTGCTCCAAATAATGAGCCAAACATTAGGGTAGAGTAGGGTTGAATCATCTGAGATGAATGGGGAAGGGAATCTATTACAGTATTTCTCCCCCTCCTTTTTTTTTAAGTGAGCAGCACACTCAGTAGTGCTTGGGGCATCTCCAAGAAATGCTCAGCTCAGTGGTGAGGGCCTGACAGTTTGGTACTAGAGCCCTGAGGTACAGTGGATGTGCACTACATCTTGGGGAAATCCTGTAGTTGCAGTCCTGACGTGCAAAAGGGCTACACCTAGTGGTGCTCAGGGGAATACAGAGTACGAGGGATTAAACACATACTAAGTATGTGCTCTACAACTTAACCTGATTCTCTTTGGTTAGTTTCAAAGGATATTTTCACAAGGTAAAGAAGTCTAGATTGTGATTTTTCCTTTGTGAGACACTTTTTAAATGCATTCTATTATTTTGTTTATTATGTGCTCTGAAAATCACCTATGGTTTTATCATGATTAACTAGATATATGTCCATTAGCTGTTTTAAAGATCTTTATGTGGAGATTTCAGCATTAAAAGTATGAGATGCTTGTGTATAGTATGTTTCTCATTGTATATTTTTAGTTCAGAATTCATTGAGCTTCTTGGCCTATGGATTTTATATTCCATTGGTTTTAGAAAAACCATGGTCATTTTTTTTTTTTTGGGAGAAACATACCCAACAATGCTCAGGCCTTATTCTTGGCTCTGTGCTCAGAGATGCACAATCTTGGCAATGCTCAGGAAACCATATTGGGTTGCTGGAGATTGAAGGTAGATGGGATGTATGCAAGGAAAGTGCACACCCACTGTACTATCTCTCCAACCCAGGAGATTAAATTCTTATCAAATATGATGGTTATAGGTATATACGTGGGACTTGAATACACACACACACACATATATATGTGTGTATATATATATATAATTTTGCAGTAAAAGCAAGCTCCCTACCTGCTGTACTATCTCTCCAGCCCCTAAAGTTATTTGTTTATTATAATAAAGGGAATATGGTAACAGTAGTATTAACATTTATGGCTTTGATGTACAAAACTACTGTACCCTCATGACTATCAAAATGCCCTAGACCCTCTCCCATAGTCCTTTTGTATATTCTATTGATGTGTGTTGTATTTGTCCTTCTTTCTTTGACTTATTCTGCTTAATGCAATGCCTTTCAGTTCTATCCAAGACCAACAGATAGCAAGGTTCCATCTTGTAACTGAATAATTTCCCAGTGTTTATCTGTGTGTATAATGCCATAGAGTTTTTAGCCATTTATCTGTCACTGGACATTTTGAGTTGTTTCCAGAACCTGGCTGTTATACTTAGTGCTGTGCTGAACATAGGCATGCATCTATCCTTTTGAGTTAATGTTTTTATGTTTGGGGAGGCTGGATGCCAAGAAGTATAATCATTAGGTGCGATGAAGCCGTATACAGTGATTGTTGGCTATTGAGTAGGAGTAGTCAAATGTGTCTTGTCATTGTAGTGACCATAAATATTAACATATAGGTTAGTACATTTTGGATTTTTGTTTTGCATGAACCATCCTTCAGTTGTCTTTCATGCATTCACCAAATTGTATGCATTTTTACCCCACAGATGCTAGAAATGATAAATGGATTTATTTGTTTATCCAACTAAAACAGTACACCGAGTTTGATTGTCTACTTACCTACTATCTCTTCTATAATAATTTTTTTGGTAAAAAATTATTTTTAGCCCCTGTGTTAATATTGTATTAATATAATGATGACAGGGTAATTTCATGTTTTGTGAGAATTACTGGGTCTCTGTGGCGAGAACTACGCTAGGTACTGGATTGGCCCTCTATGTAAGCACATGACCTTTCTCCCTTCAGGGTTACTACTCAACTGTCACTATTTCAGTGACAATCTCCTTTTTGCGCTTATATCGCTCCAACCTTTTATTCTCTTCTCTTTCATCTTTCTCCATGAATTATAAAATATTCTTGCAACAGTTTTCTCCCCCAGTTTAAGTTTATTCTCTACTATGCCCTCTCTAAAGCAAGAGTTCCCTTTTTCTTACTGGGGTGGTGGAAAAAATTCTTGTGCCTCAAAAATTATCTGTCATGGGGCTGGAGAAATAGTACAACTGGTAGGGTGCTTGCCTTACATGCAGCCAACCTGGGTTCCATCCCAAGCATCCTACATGCTCCCGCAGCCTCTCCAGGAAGGATTCCTGAGTGTGGAGCCAGGAGTGAAGCCTGAACACAGCAGGGTATGACCCAATACCCCCATCCCCAATCCCCCAGCACCACACACACACACACACACACACACACACACACACACAAATTGGCACATTAGAAATACTTAACATTTACTGTAGGGATAAGTAGTGTTTGAGATAAAGCTCCTAGAGCTTTTCTATTTTTTTTTTGCTTTTTTTGGGTCACACCCGGCAATGCTCAGGGGTTTCTCCTGGCTCTGCACTCAGGAATTACTCCTGGCAGTGTCCTAGAGCTTTTCTAAACACTCTTCTCTATACAACTAGTACTGTTGTGACCAGTGCTGGAGCACTTACTTGTATCAGTCGGCCCTCAGATTGATCTAGCACTCCTCACCCAGAAGAGGGCTAGATGTGAAGTCACACTTTCACCTCTCGGTGTGATCCTGGTGAGACGCTGGTGGCCCCAGCGGAGCTGAGCCAAGCATGAAGCTATCTGGTTCATGAGCAGAGCCAAGTGTCACCAAGACTGCTCGTGGTGGCCCCTTGAGGATTGTTTGTAACCTCCCACCCCAAATCTAAAAAAAAAAAAAAAAAAAACAAAAATGGTAGGACTTGTCCTTGATGAAGACCAAAGAATTCTCCATCACATGACATATCATAGGCTGTCAAATTCACATTTTCTTCCAAATCCAGTTTCCCATTGTCTCCTTAATATAGAGATGAACATGAGAACTAAGATTCTTTTTTTAATTTTATTTTATTATACCACTGTGAGATATACAATTACAAAGAAGTTCATGTTTGGGTTTCGGTCTTACAGTAGAACTAAGATTCTTTAGGGGAGGAAAGTAAAATTCTTTTCTAATCATAGCTTTCCGCAGAGATCAGCATTTTATTCTGACATCCATTTCTATTTCCAGTCTTCCCGACTTGCCAGCTTGGTTTCAAACCCTATAGATCTCATGTGCCTCTTTAATGTGATTTAAGAACATCATGTTCCTTTAGTTTGACCACATTTAGTTTAAGCCACTGTCATGAAATAGTATTTATCGCATAATTTTCAGCAATATTGTGAAATTTTTAGAAAACATGCAAAATTATGGTTTTGAAATAGATGTATTGGCATTACCAAAAAGAAATTCTACAGTCTTAGCTGTGCCCACTGTGTGGGCACATTTGTTCACATATGTGGCCTCAATGGGCAGGCAGACATCCTAACAGTCCTGGCAAATGTTAGCATAGCAGAAAAACGGAGAAACATAAGCAGCAGCTGTATCTTTTGGGTTTGTTTGGGTTTTTTAATACTCAAAGTATGAATGTTTTCATCTTTTCTGGATATGTTATTTTGCCAACCACTGTTGGATTTCTATTACAGAGTTGAAAATATTGAAAATATCTAATTCTGTTTTATATTTATGATGTCAAAAATCATGGGGCCAGAGAGAAGGTACAGTGAGCAGGGCACTTGCCTTGCAAGTGGCAGACTGAGGTTTGATTGTTGGAATCCAATATGGCCCCCTCCAGCACTACTATGAGTGATTCCTAAGTGCAAAGCCAGGAGTAACCCCTGAACACTGCTAGGGTGGCTCAAAAAATGTTTTAAAGTATATTTATGACAAAAAATAGTAAAGGCTAGCATACTGCTGGAAATACATTAGAGCAAGTTGTTAAATTAACTAACTGCAATAGACATCCCATCAAAAATGGAAAATTGGTGTGCATTAACATCACCTGAAAGCATAAATTTGTCATGAAATTCTACGAAAATGTCTTTAGAACTAAGAGAACATCAAATTTACTATACTGGGAAGATGTGATATTTGGATATAGAAGCAATTCAACTTGAATTCATGACTGCAGAGATTTGATTCACTGAGAAAGAAGTACGGATACTGGGCGCATATCCATTATGAGTATGCGGTAGCATACACACAGCAGGATGGGTAAGCTAGACTCACTGATAATAGTGGGAATAGGCAATAACTGTGGCATACACACAGGGCTACAAGACAAAAAAAATATTTCTGATGACCAGAAAGGGAGGTGGAAAAATTCAAAGACAACTGTAAGGGAATTTATGGGAGTTTTATTATATCTAAAAAGGATGGATTATTAGAACGCAATGTACTAAATGGGGAGTGCCTCAATTGGCCCTAGAGTATAGGGAAGACAAGAGAAAGAAAGAAATTGGGGATAGCAGTAATAAATGAACAGGAAGGAGAGGGGTGAGGGGCAGGGGTGAAGAGCCTCTAATATATTGATGATGTAGAGACCTGTTGTAGCTATACATTCAAACCACAGAGTCAACAACACCGTAAATGAGATCCAAACTATAGCAAAGAAACTTGAAACTGGCCCTGTCGAAGTTATATGCTGGGTCAGGGTGGTGTTGGAGGAACCTGGGAATACTGGTAGAGGGAAGTTGACACTGGCGATGAGATTGGTAGTAGAAAATTGTATGTCTAAAAATATCAATCTGTCATCTACCAATCTATCATCTATCAATCTATGTCTATCAATTATTCTTTAATATTATATTTTAAATGGGTTATTATAGCAAAAGGAGTTGGAATGCATAAAGGCTACTAGTTGGGAGAATTTCAGTTGTCCACTGAGTAAACAACTATATTCTCCATGTGTTCCCATGAACCCTCATGCACACATCTAATGGAGCATTTATTAGAGCCCAATACTTCATCTTTCTCACCACACAGTAGTTTACTGGAGGATAATAAAAATCCTCATTTTCAGAGAAGAATGTGTTTGTGAGCTGGTGTTCACTAAAAATGTCTCTGCAAACCCCAGATCAATACTTGCAGCATTTTCATAGTGTACAGACATGTGCAGAACAGCAGAAAAAAAATGTGAGTTACTTGTTGAACGTTTCCAGTTGAGGCCAAACCAGGCCATGTTTTGCCTTTCTGTTTCCCCTCTCAGACTGTAAACAAGTATCCTTTTCACTCTAGTGGGTGCCACGTTTTTCCAAATTTTTATTGTTGTTGTTTTTTGAGCTTGTGGTTTTGCTGTGTAAGATGCCCCTAAGTGCTGGAGTGCTGTCTAGTATGGTTAGGATGTGCCTTAAAGAGAAAAATAGGTATGTTAGTAAAGCTTTGATCAGATATAAATGATCCAGTGCTTGACCGTGGGTTTAAAGTTAAGGAATCAAGACATCTTCAGTAAGGTGTCTTAACACATAGCACATCAAAACAATGTTAATATTGATCAGTTCATGAACATACTCTGATCAGAGGCTCCAGGAGGAAAATGGAATATTTCCCGTAGGAGCAATGATCCAGTATTTACTGATTTACTGTTCTGCCTGATCTTATAGAATATAGCTTCCCAACATAACAAGAACTGTGTTGTATGTTATTTCTGTATGCTTAGCCTTTAGTGTTTAGTGGATGGCTTAAGAGTTTTATGAGCAAATGCCTGAAGGTAGAGAATCAGGAGGAATAAACCAGCTAAATGGAAATGTTAAATACTGAGTCAGGATTTAGGGTTTCAATACCATGCCAGCAATGAAAGCCACTGTGAACTTTTTCTCTGGGGAGAAACCTTTTAGTTGTAAACTATTCAACAAGTATTTATTGAGTCTGTTCAGTGTATGATGGACAGAATGAAAATAAATACCTGATCCTTGCTAACGTGGATCCTGCTCCAGAAGCTTGAAAAGGTCCTATAAGCAGATTAACTTCACAAGGTCTTATAGGATTTATTGTATTTGAGAGAAATTGAATCACGCAAAACCACATTATGCATTATTTTAGCAGATCTGGCACAAAGGTCATGATTTCCATCACTAGGGAGAAAAGGAAGAGGAGGAAGTAAAGGGGGGAGAGGTAGGATAAGAACCAACTGAAAAAAATCCAGTGTGATAGTCCTCTCTCTTTTCAGTGGGGGATATTTTCTGAGCTCTCATAGGTAGCCTGGAATCTTTCTAAAGTACCAAATCATATATATATATATATACATATATATGTATATATACATATACATATATACATATATTAATATTTTATTATACCACCGTGAAATACCAAATCATATATATTATGACTTGATATTGTGACCTTATCATTCAGCTACTGAATTTCTTCATGGTACCTAGAATGGTAAACCCATTTCAGAAAACTCTCAATGTATTTCCTAGGCCCTTTAGAGGGATGATTGTATGACAGCTAAGCAACTTACCATAATGTCAAAATTACTCGTATAATCCATAAACAGTAAATTGGATGTTGTGTTAGATATAAAAACCTTGATTTCTTTGTAATCCATCAGAACTCCTGTGCAGTGAGGTGAGTTCTTGGGTCAATGATCAGTAATATTTTGAAGATAAATTTTGCCTGAGCAATATGTCTCAATAGAAATCCTAAAAACCATGTAAGCTGAGGAGTTATTTTATAGGTAATATTTTTTTTTGTGGGGCACAGGCAGGTAGATTTAGTTAAACTCTTAAAGACCCTAGTATTTTCAGAATGGCAAATGGACACCAGCTTCATCTTAAAATTATCAGCTATGTTAGTCTCTAACAAAAATTCAGTCTTTATTAATTTATTTAATAAAACATTAATTTTATTGAATAATGAGATGGACCATTCTGAAATTGTTCATGATTGAGTTTTAGTATACAGGGTCCCAATACCCATCCCTCCACCAGTGCACATTTTCCAACACCAATGTACCCCATTTTCCCTCCCACCCACCTCCAGCCTACCTCTATAGCAGGCACATGCTCTTTCTTTCTCCCTCCCTCCCTCTCCTTTTGAGCTTTCTCACTTGCAATACAGACATTGAAAGGTTATCATGTATATCCCTTGACCTACTTTCAATACTCAGTTCTAGTCTAGCATTACTGTTTCCAACTTTAATTGTTAAACTGGTCCCTTCTCTACCTTACCTACATTCTGCCCCCCACACATATGCGGTAGGAATTCAACAATTGACATGTTCTTCTTGCCCCCGTTTTCCCTGTCCTTGGATGTTAGTGAGAGTTAGTCTTTTAAAGATTTAAAGGGATGGAATTCTGCTCTTTAAGTATGAAAGTCTTGGATTAAGGTTGCCCACTCTCACCTCTTTTATTCAAAATAGTACTGGAAGTACTCGCCATAGCAATCAGAGAAGAAAATGACATCAAGGGCATCCAGATAGGCAAGGAAGAAGTCAAGCTATCATTATTTGCAGATGACATGATATTATACCTAGAGAACCCTAAAATCTCTACCAAAAACTCCTAGAAACAATAGATGCATATAGTAGAGTGGCAGGATACAAAATCAACACCCAAAAGTTGGTGGCTTTCCTATATACAAATAACGAAAGAGAAGAAACGGATATTAAGGAAACTATTCCATTCACAATTGTGCCACAGAAAATCAAATACCTAGGAATCAACTTAACCAAGTGTGTAAAGGACCTGTACAAAGAAAACTACAAAACATTGCTCCAAGAGATAAAAGAGGACACAAGGAAATGGAAACATATTCCCTGCTCATGGATGGGGAGAATCAACATTGTCAAAATGGTAATACTCCCTAGAGCTCTGTACAGATTCAATGCAGTCCCTATAAGGATACCCATGACATTCTTCAAAGAAATTGACCAAACACTCCTGAAATTTGTATGGAACAATAAACCCCCAAGGATAGCTAAAGCAATCCTCGGGGAAAAAGAAGATGGGAGGCATCACCTTTCCCAACTTCAAACTGTACTACAAGGCAGTAGTAATTAAAATAGCATGGTATTGGAATAAAAACAGACCTGTGGACCTATGGAATAGAATTGAGTATCCTGACACCCAACCTCAAACACATGATCATTTAATCTTTGATAAAGGTGCAACGAGTCTAAAATGGAGTAAGGAAAGCCTCTTCAACAAGTGGTGTTGGGAAAACTGGGCAGCGACATGTAAAAAATGAATTTGGACCTGTGTCTAACACCATGCACAAAAAATCAAATCAAAATGGATTAGAGATCTAAATATCAGACTTGAATCCATAAAGTACATTGAAGAAAATATAGGAAAAACCCTCCACGACATTGAAGCTAAAGGCATCTTCAAAGGTGAAACATCACTAACAAAGCAACTAGAAGAAAAGATAAACATATGGGACTACATGAAACTAAAAAGCTTCTGCACCTCAAAAGAAACAGTGACTAAGATACAAAAGCAGTCCACAGAATGGGAAAGAATATTCACCCAATACCCATCTGATAAGGGTCACATAAATCCCGTTATTCATCGATTTGCTCGAGTGGGTGCCAGTAACATTTCCATTGGACCGCATCAAGTGCCAATGTAGCCCAATGGCATCTGGTTGATTTAGGAATACGAAGAGCCTCAAACCGTTCCTTCAGTGTCTTTACAAGGAAGTCAGACCATCTTATAGGTGGGCGACCACGTGATCTTTGACATCCCGTGGGATCCAGTCGGAAACGGCTCTAGTCCAGCGGTTGTCTCCAAATCGCATTACATGTCCAGCCCATCTGATTTTCGATGCCTTGGCAGACGAGACAGCGTCCCTGATTCTGGAATAGCGATGGAGGTCAGAACTCTGGATTCCTTCTCTCACTTGAGTGAGGCGTGATATTCCAAACATTCCTCCAAAGACTAGAAATTGAACTCCCATTTGACCCAGCCATACCACTCCTGGGAATCTACTCTGGGAAACCAAAAATACGCAGCGGAAACACCATCCCTACTTTTATGTTCATAGCAGCATTATTCACAATAGCCAGAATCTGGAAGCAACCAAAGTCCCGAAAATCGATGACTGGATAAAAAGCTTTGGTACATCTACACAATGGAATGCTATGCAGCTGTTAGGAAAAATGAAGTTATAAAATTTGCCTATAAATGGATGGACATGGAGAAGATTATGTTGGCGAAATTAGCCAGAAGGAGAGAAACAGATACAGAATGACTGCATTTATCTGCATAACATAAATATATATGTACATATTATGATACCAATATCCAAGGTCAAGTGAAACATATATCAGGAGGTCTTGTCAAAGGTGGAAATTATCACAAACGTGTGGGAGTCAGAGGCTAGGAAAGACAGAAAATGGAACAATTTGCTAACAATTGTCGAGGGTACTAATGCCAACCTAGAACTGAGCATTAAATAGAGGCAAAAGATACACATGACAACCCTTTAATGTATGTTCTGTAATCCATAGTCTGGAGGGAAAGGAAAAGAGAAGAGAGAGAAATGGAAAGAAATAAAGAACCTGCCATGGAGGAGGGGCTAGGGAGGGGGAAGGAACCTGGGACGTTGGTGGTGGGAGATGGGCACTGGTGGCGGGATGGGTGCTGGAACACTGTATGACCAAAACCCAAATATGAACTTTTTAATTGTATATCTTTGTAATTGTAAAAATAAAAAATTAAAAAAAAGAAAGTCTTGGATTATATCTTCTTCCATCATAAGCTTTTTTTTGTCTACATTTAAAATTTGTGCCCTCTGAATGACTCCCACCCTAATGGCTTTGACCTGTATTGCATACACTTAAATATTAAACATATTAAAGTTTATTGATACACTTGCATGAGAGCAGGGCAAATCTAGTATTGAGAAATGGAAAAAATAGAAATCCAGGGAGTAGTGTTAATGGCTTTCAGGGGCCTATGTAAAGCAGTAGGCTATTTAAAGCTTATAAATGAAAACCTTCATTGGTCAATATCTCTACAGATTCCATGAAGTGAGACTCAAACCTTTATTAACCTACTGATGATTAAGCTTCAGTGATTGGAATGGCATTTAATTATACTATGAATTAGAATACTTTGTCAATGTTAATGTTTACTAAAAGTCTTTTTAATTGATTTTTTTATTTTCTGTGCTACACATCAAAGCTTACTCATGACTCTGTGCTCAGGGATCACTCCTGGCAGTGCTTGGGGGATCATATGTGATGCCAGGGATTGAACCCAGGCAGTTATGTACCAGGCATAATCCTGGTACAATCCACTGTACTATCTCTCCAGTACCTAAAAGTCATTTTTAAGAGCAGTGTATATCTTACTATAAGCTACTAGCATCGCCAGTTGTTCCCTAGGTTTTCATAAAACTTGAAAAACTACTTGCAACATTTGAAATGAGTAGTACTACTTTTTTTCTGGCAAACTCATCTCAGATAATCAAGAAATATAACAATTTTCAAGGCCACGCAGGAAAGAATTAGAAGAGCATTTGAGAAAGTAGTATTTATTCTACCTGTGGCTAAATTCTGCTTGTATTTAACTCGACCTGAAATTTAAAAAATCAAAATAATTTTGATGCTTTTTATCTTTTCTCATCTGCTTTGAGTTGAAGATGTCTTCAACAAAGCCGTGTTTGTAAAGCATATTAAGTTCTGCTTGGTCTTTTTTCTCTGCTACAAGTATTTGAGTGAACCTTAATGCAAGGTTATGCTCCCTACACTGATTGATATATAAACAGAAGACAGATGGTGTAGAGATGATTCTGATGATAATTCATTTTTCAGCTAGTCATGGAGATATTTTGATTACAGTGTGTTTAAGTAATTATAACACAGTCTGCAATGGCACACATGGAAAACAAGTTACGTGTTGTTCATGCCCAACAAAGGATGCACTGTAGCGTAATGATTTTAATTCCTAATGCTAGATTAGGGCTGGAGAAGTTTAAAATATGTCATACAGTAAGGTAAGTCAATTAAACGTAGACCAAATAAAAAAGGTAACGACACAGTTTCAGGGGCACAAATATTTGTTTTGGAAAGTATTTAGATGTCGCCTGATGAAAGAAGTCAGTATTTTTACATTTGGGTAATAGTCTGTGTACAGCTTATTAAAAAATTATGTGGCTTAGTTTTAAGTTTATGTGAATTGTCATTATTGCAAACCTTATTTTGTGTCATAAATTTGAAACTGAAATTAGTGACTTCATGATTCAACAGCCGTTTTATTCTTGAAGTTTTGTAAAAATCAAATGTCCAGATAGTAACATCACCACTTAATATCATGATCATTTTCTATAAATGCAGGCAACACATTGTTAAATGCCTCATTTGAAATTAATACGCCAGTTATGCCTGAAATGTCCAAGAAAAATGTCAAGAGGGAACAGTAACCAAAATTTCATGACTAGAAAAGTTTATTACATTTTAATCTTTCATATTAATTACAGTTACTGTTGCTATTTTTTTTTGTAATAGGATAATTGATCGCTTAGATGGAGTGCGTTTGTTGTGGTCACTGCTGAAAAACACTCATCCGGATGTGAGGTCCGAGTGCAGCTTGGGCTCTCTGTCCGTGCATAGAAAATGCAAAGGTAAAATATGCTGTTTCTAGTAATATATAAAAATATGAATTATTTTTGTCAAATTTATCTGGTGGGGAAAATACTGAATATGTATGCCAATATGAGTTTTGAACAAAATTTTTCCTGATTTTGAATGCCAAAAGATTGGCTAGAGAGATAGCTTAATAGAGTGACCAAATGCTTTGCATACAGGAGGTCTGTATTCAATCTCTGGCTCAAGTTTTCCTGAGCACTGCAGGGCTTCCCCTGAGTACAGAGATAGGTGTAGCCTTGGAGAACTTCTTGGTTATGTCCCTTCACCCCCCAAAACTCTTTCTCTGTTATTTTTATTGAAATTGTTTATATATTTGTAAATTTCCTTTTTAAGACCTGATTTCTGGAGCTATTTTTTTTTGAATATTTTGAGCTATAATATTTTATTCCTATAGTAAATTTGGAGGCATGGTGGCTGGAACACTGTAAGACCGAAACCTAAACATCATGAACTTCTTTGTAGTTGTATATCTCACAATGATAAAATTTAAAAAAAAGAAAGGCTAACTATGAAGACAGATACACATAGTTGACGAGAACTCACAATTCAGAGGGATCTAATAATTCTGATAGGAAGTATGATACTTTAGAAAGTATTAGCTCTCAGGACAGAGCGAATAAATTCTGGCAATAAAATCAGTATTGCATTAAACACGTAAATAAATTAATTAGATATATTATCTTCACTATGTCAGAAGTTTAAGTTATTTTAGTTTTAGTAGAAACTTCTAGCACTGACTAGGGTTTATTCCTGCCTGTGTTCAGGAAATCAGAGGTGGTGTCATAATTGATCCATCAAGTCACATGAAAGGCAAGTGGCTTTAATCCCCGCAAAATATCTTCAGATACTGAATGTTTTGTAAGAACCCCTGTCCATCAGTGTCCATTTCCCACCACGATGTCCCCCAATTCCCTCCCCCTCCCCTAGTCTGCCTCTATGACAGGTTCTTTATCTCTTTCTCTTTCTTTCTCTCTTGCTATTCCTTCTCTTACACACTGTGGATTACAATACATACATTTAGAGGTTATCATGTGTATATTTTTGCCTGTATTCAGTGCTCAGTCCTAGGCTGGTACTACCACTTTGGACAATTATTAGCACACTGTTTCCTTCTCCGTTTTACCTAACCTCTGACTCCCACACATTTGTGGTAGATTCCAACTCATAGTTAACCTTTTATTTTCTGTTTTCTGTTTTATAAAGTGTTCTTACAATAGTAGAGATTTGCAAAGGTTTAATTTATGCCTCTCCTCTGCCAATCAAGGTGTTGCAAGTGTGGATGCAGTGCCTGGCTGCGTTGGCAGGTGGCAGACAGGAGACAGGCTTGTCTACACCCGGGGCTCTGACCTGTGGGTCCTGGATATTTGATGGTCAGACATAGAAAAAGACTGGGTCTCCTGGGATGAACCCAGAGCCACAGCAGAGACTGGCAAACTACCTGTAGTGTATTCAATATGCCAAACAGTAACAATAATGGACCTCATTTCCAATGAATGGGGATGTTACTGGTGCCCGCTCAAACAAATCGATGAACAACAGGAAGACAAGTGATACAAGTGATAGTAAATTTAACACATCACTAGATCACTAGACATTCCATTGTTCATCAATTTCCTCGAGCGAGCACCAGTAACATTTCCATTTGACCCTATCACGTGCCAGTGTAGCCGAATGGCATCTGCTTGCTTCAGGAACACAAAGAGCCTCAAACCATTGGTTCAATGTCTTGACGAAGAAATCTGACCATCTTGTAGGTGGGCGACCACGCGATCTTTTGACATCCCATGGGATCCAGTCAGTAATGACTCTAGTCCAGTGGTTGTCTCCAAATCACATTACATGTCAAGCCCATCTGATTTTTGATGCCTTGGCAAATGAGACAGCATCCCTGGCTCTGGATTGTCGATGGAGGTCGGAACTCCGGATTCCTTCTCTCACTTGAGTGAGGCAAGAGCTATTCCAAGGATAGCTCTTTCGATTCCTCTTTGGGAGACCTGAGTAGCATTCTCATCCTGCTTTTGTAGGGCCCAGGTCTCTGAGGTGTATGTTAATGCAGGGAGAATGATGGAGTCAAAGAGATGTTCCCAGAGCCGGAGGTTCTTTGTCCTTTTAGCTATTTCTTTCGATGTTTTTGAAGGCATTTCATGCCGATCTTTTCCTTCTGCAGCTCAGCTTTTGGGTCATCCAACATGTTGACTTCTCGACCTAGGTACACACAACTGCTGCATTCAAAGATGTTGTTCCATTGAGAATGAATGGGGCCTCTGGAACTAGTTCATTTTTCATGGACATAGTTTTGTTGAGATTCAGCTGTAGACCTATCTTTCCACATTCTCAGTCAAAGTCAG
This sequence comes from Cryptotis parvus, assembly GCA_021461705.1. NCBI lineage: Eukaryota > Metazoa > Chordata > Mammalia > Eulipotyphla > Soricidae > Cryptotis > Cryptotis parvus. The sequence goes on from JAJIBD010031468.1 coordinate 56,198, forward strand.
CCAGCATTTGTGCTGCTTGGCTAATGTTTGGTGTTATTAGGAAAATGTCATCAGCAAAGCGGAGGTGGTGTAGTTGCTGACCATCTATCTTCATTCCCATTCCTTCCCATTCTAATTGTCGCATGACGTTCTCGAGGGTGGCGCTGAAGAGTTTTGGTGAAATGGTATCACCCTGCCGAACCCCCTCTTTTTTTTTTTTTTTATTTTTATTTTTTTAAGTATTTTATTATACCACCGTGAGATATACAATAAAAAAAACAATTAAAAGTTCATGTTTGGTTTTGGTCATACAGTGTTTCAGCACCCCCCCTCCACCAGGCCCATCTCCACCCACCAACACCCCGGTTCCCTCCCCTCCCCCGCCCCCAGGCGGGGAACCCCTTTTGAAATCAATGATCACTTCCTTGTAGAATGGTGAGATCCTGGTGGTGAATCCGTAATACAGCTCACGAAGGATCTTGATGTATTGGTTTTGAACGCCCTGTTTGGCTAGGGCTTCGATGACTGCTTTAGTCTCCACAGAATCAAAGACTTTCTTTAAATCAATGAATATGAGACCGAGCGGCATCTTTCTTCCCCTACAAACCTCAATGAGCTTGGTGACCGTGTAGATATGGTCGATTGTGCTGAATCCTTTCAGGAAGCCAGCTTGCTTGCATGGTTGTCTAATGATCTGCCAATCCTGTTTAGGATGACTCGAGTGAACAGCTTGTAGATGATGGACAACAGGCAGATGGGGCAATAGTTGCCAATGTTGTGAATGTCTCCCTTCTTGAACAGTAGAACTGTTCTGCTGGTTTTCCATTGGGAGGGCACCTTGCATTCTGACAGGTAGCGTGCAAAGAGCCGAGCCAGTGTATTGATGAGTACTGATGGCAGATTCCTCAAGTGTTCGGGTCTTACTTTGTCTGGGCCTGGTGCTGTTCCCTTCTTTACCGACGAAAAGGCATGTCAGATTTCAGAAGGGAGTACATTGGAACGATATATCCATCCTGTGGAATTTGGTATATGGGCAGGTGGACATGGCTAACAAAGAGATCTGAATAGAAGTCATGGATAATCTTCTCCATTGCCTTTCTGGAAGATGTGATAGATCCATCAGGATGTCAGAGGGGAGTCATCTTGGTCTTATAGTTGGCGAAGGACAGCCGGGCATTGTGAGTGCTTTTCCTGGCTTCTGCTGCATCTTCCAGTATTTATGCTCTTCTCTCTTTGAGGTCTTCTTTTATTGCTTCTCTGCACTGCTTTGCAAACTTGGATGTTAGCATTTGGTCGCCTGAGGCTTGCGCCTTGCCACGTTGGCGAATGAGCTTGAGAGTTTCTGAAGACAGGCGTCCTTTTTGTGGCTTTTTTCTCTCTCGGCATTCTTCACACAATAATGGAGGTGCTGAACCAGTCGGTTGTATTCTTCATCGATGTCATCAATGATGGTATCTTCCCATGTTGCCGCAATGGTGCCAAAGAGTTCACAATTGGTGGTCGTTCTGGGAGCTCTCTTCTTAAAGTTTGCAGCCTTTTCTCCCCGTCGCGTGAAGTAGAATTTTGCATGAAGGAGACGGTGGTCTGATCATTTTTGGAATTTTGGGACGACAGCGACATCAGCCAGGCAAAACCTTCATTGAAGATGATGTGGTCAATTTCATTGTGGAACTGTCCACCAGGAGATTCCCATGTCCAATGTTTCAATTCAGCCTTCTGGACCTGTGAGTTCCCGTGAATGGTCTTGGTGGACATAATGAACTCAGATAGTCTCTCACTCTGTTCGTTCCATTCTAGGCCATGGGTCCTGATGTGGATTTCTTTGGCCAATCTTCTCGGTCCTATCTGGCATTAAAATCACTGACTCTAATCTTGTAGAAGGTGTGATCTTTTTTTTATAGAACTCTTCCAGTTCCATGTAGAATTTCTCAATTTCGTCTTCCTGGTATGTGGATGTTGGTGCATAGATAACGAAGATTGAAATTGCTGGCAGTGGGCCACATCTCTTCAAGTGTAATCATCCAATACGGTTTGTTAGGCATTCAAATGAATCAATGTTCACAGCCATATTTGTGTTGACAAGGAAACTGATGCCACCGATGCCTCTTTTGTCTCATGTTCCTAGGAAGAGTTCTTCTCTGGTTTCAAAAATGGTGTGATGCGATTGCTGCCTCCTCTTCTCAGTCAGACCAATGATGTCATACTTGATCTTTTGCGCTTGCACCATCAAGTTCTCGATATATGCTTCCGATGTCAGCATACTTGCATTGAAAGTACAGACAGTCATTTTAGTACTTCTTTGTTTTGGCAGCCTGGTTTGTCCCCTGAAATTTTATCAGGCACTCATCTTAATCTTTCTTTCATAAATATAACTCTTAAAAACACTTAATATTTTAGGAGGACTAATGATATTAAAGAGACAGTCTGTTACCTGGGGAGAGAAATGGAGTGGAGGGGTTGGGGGTCTTGGGAATATTGGTGGAGCGGAATGTGGTGTCGGAATGATATATTCATGTAACTGTCATGAACAGGTTAATAAATCATAGTATTTCAGTAAAGATAGAAAAAAAAGAGAGACAAGCCAAGATTACTAAATGTACTTACTGGGTCTGGAGAGGTAGTGTATCAGGTAGATTGCTTTGCCTTGCATGAAGCCAACCTGGGTTCAATCCCTGGCATCATATATGGTCCCCTTAATTCACTAGGAGTGAGTCCCTAGTGCAGAGCCAGGAGTAACTCCTGAGTGCTATCAGTTGTACCCCCATGTAATAAAATAAATAATAAAAACAAAACAGTACTCACTGCCAAGGAAAGAACTGTCTTAAGAAATATAACATTGCATTTTTTTTAATTTTCTTTTTTTTTCTTTTTTTTTGTATTTAACATTTTATTATACCACCGTGAGATATACAATTACAACGTTGTTCACGCTTGGGGTTTCGGTCACATAGTGTTCCAGCACCCCGCCCTCCACCAGTGCCCCTCAGCCACCACCCATGTCCCCAATTCCCCCCCCCTCCCACATCCCGCCTAAATGGCAGGTTCTTTATCTCCTCTCCTCTCCCTCTCTCTCTCCTCCTTCTCCCACACATTGTGGGTTGCACTCACGTACACTTAGAAGCCATCATTTGCATTTTTTTGTCTGTATTTAATGCTCAGTTCTATGTTAGTATCAGAACTTTAGACATTTATTCACTCATGTTCCTTTCTCTATCTAAACCAACCTCTGATCAATACCCAAAAGTCGGTGGCTTTCCTATACACAAATAACGAAAGAGAAGAAAGGGATATTAAGAAATCGATTCCATTCACAATTGTGCCACAGAAAATCAAATACCTAGGAATCAGCTTAACCAAGTGTGTAAAGGACCTATACAAAGAGAACTACAAGACACTGCTTCAAGAAATAAAAGAGGACACGAGGAAATGGAAACACATTCCCTGCTCATGGATGGGGAGAATTAACATTGTTAAGATGGTAATACTCCCTAGAGCTCTGTACAGATTCAATGCGGTTCCTATAAGGATTCCCATGACATTCTTTAAAAGAAATTGACCAAACACTTCTGAAATTCGTATGGAATAATAAGCCCCCACAGATAGCTAAAGCAATCCTTGGGAAGAAGAAGATGGGAGGCATCACCTTTCCCAACCTCAAACTGTACTACAAAGCAGCAGTAATTAAAACAGCGTGGTACTGGAATAAAAACAGACCTGTGGACCTATGGAATAGAGTTGAGTATCCTGACACCCACCCTAACATTGCATTTTTTTTTAGTTAAAACCCTAAGAATGATCTAAGAGGGAATAGTATGTCCAGAATAGATTAAGAAATTGTCTTGGAATTTAAAAATACTACTTGCCCATGCTGGAACAATAGTAAAGTGGGTAGGATGATTGTTTTGCACACAGCTAGCCTGGGTTCCATCGGCAGCACCCCATACAGTCCCCGCACTTCCGAGTGATTCCTGAACACACAGCCAGGAGGAAGTCCTGAGAATTGCTGGGTGTGTCCCTAAGAGAAAGATATTACTTGTCAAGCAATGAATTTAACAGCAGAGGTATAAACTAATATGGATGTAACAATATCCAGATGATGAAAACCTAATAAGCAACTAAGATGTAAACTGAAAATAAAACTGGGCATATGGAGTAAACAGGAAAACAATGTAAGTGAAGGAGAGACGTTGTATGCAATTTTTAAAGAGGGAAGCCATTCTAAGCTGGAGAATTGAAGAAAGTGTTCAGAATATTCACGTGGAGATCTGCCTAGTTCCAAGCAGGAAACGCTATTATCTACATCTGGACCCAAACTCAAATGCAGTGGGTGTTAGGGAATTCTGAAATGGAGGCATTCGCAGCAGTATGAGGTGGTTTGAATCTAGGGTAGACAAACACACAGGGTGTTCAGTGAGAAGAGAATGATGAGACTAAATTAAAGACTGAGAAGTGATGAGGTCATCAGGAAAGTGCTTTCAGGACAACCAAGGAAGGAACCAAGGTCAAGGAGAGAGGGTGTCTTCAACAAGGTCACCAGCCCTATGTGGGCAAATACTTTTGAGAACTGGAAAGAACTTTTGGGTAAGTGGGGATGGGGGGGGCTGAAAAAAAGGCAGCTTCTCATTTTGCCTGGGTAAACATATCCATACAACAAACAAATAACATGTCCTCTGACTTCAGAAATAAGATTATCAAAGGGATCTGAATTTAGACCCTTTATGTAAATTTTTTTTTTGCTTTTGGGTCACACCCGGCAATGCTCAGGGGTTACTCCTGGCGCTGCACTCAGGAATCACTCCTGGCGGTGCTCGGGGACCATATGGTATCCTGGGGATCGAACCCGAGCCCGGCATAGGCTGGCCACGTGCAAGGCAAACGCCCTACCCGCTGGGCTATTGCTCCGGCCCCCTTTATGTAAATTTTTTAAAGTAAAGTCAGGTTACTTGTTCTAAGAGAGTAACCAAACTTTGGCCAACAATGATAGTAGGTTTTCTGATTGGAATAGAAGACGTTTTATGTACTAAGTATGCAATAATCAAAATTTGGAAGATGAGGAACATCAGAAAAATAAACCTGTTACAGCTAAATGTATGTGAATATTTATAGATATCATTAGTAAACAGATAAGGAGCACAAGGTTTTAAAAAATTATTGGATTTACTGTAAGTAAATTTTTTTGAATTGGAAGTAGGGGCTACTTCAAAGATGTTCATAAAGGTCCAGTGTTCAAACTCTTCAGTGCTTGTGTGTCACCAAAGCCATACTTGGTAGTGTCAGGGGGAAACATGCATTCAGGAATCCCCTGATTCAGGGGACTGAATTTATGCCAGGTATGTGCTCTACCATATCAACTATCTTCTGGTCCAGTTTTGTTTTCCTGTTAATTCTATTTTTAACCTGTGCTGCAGTAGTCATCTAAGGATTGAATGAAATTTTATTTTGATTTACACATGAAGATAGGTTTATTTCTTCTCTTGACTGCCTGTAGGTAAGTGTGAAAGACAGCCCCAGAACATGAAATGATGCTGAGAGGAATATAAGATAGTAAAAATGTTGAGTAATTGGGCTGGGTCTACATCTGCATTTAAAATTTTATTTGGTCTTGAGAGATTTGTCAGAACACATGGATAATTTAAAAGTTAGAATGACTTACACCTTAGGCATGTCAAGTAGTGTCATTAATTCAGCAACATTTATTTAGCATTTACTGCCTAAACGTTGGGCTTTTACTGCCTAAACTCTGTGTACTACTTTTTCTGTGACTTTTTCTTCCAGTCTAAAAATAAATGCATTAACATTTATGCAGTGACAAAAACAGTGAGCCTTAAGAAATCTCCATTTGAGGCTCTTTAAGATGTTCTTTTCCATAAGGAGAGAGAAAATCGTTATCTCTGACCGACTGGTAAAAATTTAAACACCCTTCAGAAAAGACGAGTTTTATAATTTTATTATTCTATTAGACTAAAAGTTTAAAGGGTTTTCTTTGTCTCTTAGTGGAACATAAAATACTAGTGCATTTGCAATCACCCGCATCTTGGATTAGCTGACGTCATTGGATAAATACCTCTGTGTGGAGGTTATATGTATTTGACACTCCTTTGGGGTCTAGAGTCTTGTTTTATATCACTATCAAAAGTTATCCACTTGATCAAATTCAGTTTAGAATTTTAAGAAATGCTTTTTTTTCAGTTTACAATTTGTTAGTAGTTTCAGTTTAGCATTTTAAAGTAGTATTCTGTTGTTTTTAGGTGGATTAAAATTGTCCTCTAGTAAAATTATAAATTCTTACACACTATAAGGTAGAAAACAATACAGTTTGTAGTAAGGTAAACGAAACAGACATAATCTTGCCAGATATGTTGGACAGTTCTTCCTCATCCCACCCTTATTTAACTTATTCTCCTCTTCCCTACTTTCCCCCCTGCAGCTCAGTTCATGAAAGACTTGACTTTCTAGGAAAAATTGTCTTATATTTTGTAAGAAAGCATTTCCACAGTTTTTTCTTGACATAAGATGCTTATGCAAGTAATTTTAGATTTAATATGAATCATAGGATTTGACATCATTTTGAAATAAATAACCTCTTTGTGCGGATTCATGGCACTGACAGTAATGCTGCAAGAAAATAGCCTTTGTCGATTATAGCGAAAAGCAACACAAAAGAGAAGAAAGCATGAGCCAAGCCTTAAGACAAGCTCCGTCAGTAAAGTCTAAGCATGCTATGTATGTGTTCAAGTGGAATGGGTATGGTGAAATGTCAAGAGTTAGAAACACATGTTATTCATTTTTTTATGTTGACAGCATCTACATTAGAACATATTTTCAGTTCTGTTAAATGTATGAGATGTGAAAAATAACTTGTAGTGAATGTGTTGCATTTTTCCTAGCTAAACATATTTAAAGTGACCTATTACTGAATGAGACAGGCAATGAAGTACCAGTATAAAAGCTTTGGTAGTCAGAAGTGGAATTTTTGGTTGTTTCTTTTCTTTTTGGAGTCACAACACCCAGTGGTGCTCAGGGTTTACTCCTGGCTCTTCACTCAGTATTTACTCCTGGCGATGTTCAGGGGGTCATATGAAATGCCAGGGATTGAACTTGAATTGGCTAAATGCAAGGAAAATGCCTACCGGCTGTACTATTGCTCCAGCCGCAGATGTGGGATAATTGAGTGAAATAAAGATGGTGTAAATCCACATTAATTGTGTCACTTTAAAATAGTGTGTTAAGACGACACACCACTGACCAAGCAAATGGAAGCAAAGATAAACAAATGGGATTATATAAAATTGAAAAGCTTCTGCACCTAAAAAGAAACGGTCACCAAGATACAAAGACAATCCACAGAGTGGGAAAGGATATTCACCCAATACCCATCTGACAAGGATCCAGGATATATCAGGCACTGGTAGCCCTTCACAAGAAAAAAAACAGCCAACCCCATCAAAAAAATGGAGAGAAGAAATGAACAGAAGCTTCCAAAAAAGAAGAAATTCAAATGGCCAAAAGGCATATGAAAAAGTGCTCTTCATCTTTAATCATCAGGAGATGCAAATCAAAACAACAACGAGGTACCATCTCACACCACAGAGACTGGCACACATCCAAAACAGCAAGAACAATCGATGCTGGTGTGGATGTAGGGAAAAAAGGGACTCTCATCCACTGTTGGTGGGAGTGCCTACCAACATCCCTTTTTCAAAAGGTCCAGCCCTTTTGGAAAAGAATATGGGCATTCCTCCGAAAACTAGATATTGAGCTCCCATTTGATCCAGCAATAGCACTCCTGGGAATATATACCGAGAGACCGAAAAACACATAGCAGAAACACTATCTGCACTTCTTTTATTCATCTCTGTGCTATTCACTATAGCTAGAATCTGGAAACAACCTAAATGCCTGAGAACAGAGGACTACTAAAGAATCTGTGGTTCATCTACACTATGGAATACTATGCAGCTGTCAGAAAAGATGAAATTATGAAATTTACCTGCAAATGGATGGACATGGAGACTATCATGCTGAGTGAAATTAGTCAGAAGGAAAGGACAGATATAGAATGACTGCATTCATTAATAGGATATAAATAGATACCAGTGTTTTACTAAATGTGGGAAATGGTAATGACAGATTAAAACTCACCATTGAATATACACAAAGAGATTTAAGTGATAAACTCTAAATATCTGCAGGGCTAGCCACAGTGTGTAAAATAAGAGGGAGAGAGATGCAGAGACAGAGACAGAGAGAGAAAGAGAGGGAACTGGGGTACCTGCTACTGAGGTAGCCTGGGGGGGTGGGCGGGAGGGGGGGGGGTACATTGGTGGTGGAAATGGGGCACTGGTGGAGGGATGGGTGCTGGAATACTGTATTACCAAGAACCAATTATGAACGCCTTTGTAATTGTATGTCTCACGGTGGTATAAAAAATTAAAAAAAAAATAAAATAGTGTGTTACAAAAGTCAGATCTAAGTGGATTAAAGATCTCAATATCAGACCTGAATCTATAAAATACATCAAAGAAAATATAGGAAAAGCCCTCTATGACATTGAAGCTAAAGGCATCTTCAAAGATAAAACACCACTAACAAAATAATTAAAAAGCAAAGATAAACATATGGGACTATATGAAACTAAAAAGCTTCTTCACCTCAAATGAAACAGTGACCAACATACAAAGACAGTCCACACAATGGGAAAGAATATTCACCCAGGGGCTGGAGCGATAGCCCAGCGGGTAGGGCATTTGCCTTGTACACGGCCAGCCCATGCCGGCCCGGGTTCGATCCCTGGCATCCCATGTGGTCCCCAAGCACCGCCAGGAGTAACTCCTGAGCGCAGAGCCAGGAGAAACCCCTGAGCATTGCCGGGTGTGACCCAAAAAAGCAAAATAAATAAATAAATAAATAAAGAATATTCACCCAATACCCATCTGATAAGGGATTAATATCCAGGATATATCAGGCACTAGTAGAACTTTCACTGTATCACTGTATCATTGTCTTCCTGTTCATCATCGATTTGCTCGAGCGGGCACCAGTAACATCTCCATATGTCCTGTCTCATGCTAGTAGAGCCCAAGGGCATCTGCTTGCTCCAGGAACATAAAGAGCCTCAAACCATTCCATCAGGTCATGGGAATGAGGTATATAATTGTTACTGGTATTTGGCATATCAAATATGACATGGGTAGCTTGCCAGGCTCTGCTGTGTGGGTGGCATACTCTTGTAGTCACCTCTGATTTCAAGCCTTTATTGATGAACCGTATGCGGCCGGCTGTGGGAGACAGGCTGTGATCAGCTCTTCTGCTGGGTAAAGTTCTAGTTTGGATAGAAAAAAAGTAACCAACCCCATCAAAAAATGGGGAGAAATGAACAGAAACCTCGACAAAGAAATTCGAATGGCCAACGGTATATGAAAAAAGCTCATCAAAAATAATCTTCAGATACTGGTATTTGGCATATCAAATACGACACGGGTAGCTTGCCAGGCTCTGCCGTGCAGGTAGCATACCCTTGTAATCATCTCTAAATACAGCATTTATTGATGAACTGCGTGGCCGTAAGCAGCCTCCCGAGCTGGGCTGTAATAGGCTGGTCTGCTGGGTGGAGTTCTGATGAGGGGGAAGTCTGGATGTGGAAAATGGAGGCCCTCATGGAGTGGGGGGGTGTTGTCTGGTTTGTTGTGAGGCTCTGCTGGGGTGGTAGAACTTAGCATTAAATAAAGGCAAAAAGATACACGTGATAACCTCTAAGTATATGTATTACAATCCATAAATTGTAAGAGAAGGAAGGAGAGAAAGACAGAGAGAGAAAGAGAAAGAAAAGAGATAAAGAACCTGTCATAGAGGCATAGAGGCAGGCTAGGGGAGGGGGGAGGGGAATTGGGGAAGTTGGTGGTGGGAAATGGGCACTGGTGGAGGGGATGGGTGCTGGAACACTTATGACCGAAACCCAAACATGAACATTTTTGTAATTGTTTATCTCATGGTGGTATAATAAAATATATTAAAAATAATCTTCAGAGAGATGCAAATCAAAAGAATAATGAGATATCATCTCACATCACAGAGACTGACACATATCCAAAAGAGCAAGGACAACACATGCTGGCATGGATGCGGGGAGAAAGGAACTCTCATCCATTGTTTGTGGGAATGTCAACTGGTACAACCATTTCGGAGAACAATATGGATATTCCGCTAAAAACTAGAAATTGAGCTCCCATTTGACCCAGCCATACCAATCCTGGGACTATACCCTGGGAAGCCAAAAACACATAGCAGAAACGCCATCCCTACTTTTATGTTCATTGCAGCACTATTCACAATAGCCAGAATCTGGAAACAGCAGAGTGCCCAAGAACTGATGACTAGATAAAGAAACTGTGGTGCCTCGACACAATGGAATACTATGCAGTTTTTAGGAAAAATGAAGTTATGAAATTTGCCTATAAATGGATGGACATGGAGGGATCATGTTGAGTGAAATTAGCCAGAAGGAAAAAAGACAGATATAAATTGACTGCACTTATTTGCATGACACATATGTATGTGTGTATGTGTGTATAGTATGATAACATTATCCAAGGTTAGGCAAAACATGGATAAGGAGGTATTGTCAATAGGTGGAATCTACCACAAACATGTGGGAGTCAGAGGTTAGCTAAGACAGAGAAGAAAATAGTGTGCTAATAACCGTCAAAAATGATAATACCAAACTAGAACTGAGCATTGAATATAGTCAAAGGGATGCACAGGAAAACCTATAAATATATGTCTTGCAATTCACAATGTATAAGAGAAGGGAGACAGAGAGAGAAAGAAAGAGAAAGAAAGAGAAAGAGAGAGAAAAGAGATCAAAAAACCTGTCATAGAGGCAGGCTAGGGAGGGGGGAGAGAATTGGGGACATTGGTGGTGGGAAATAGGCACTGGTGGAGGGATGGGTGCTGGAACACTGTATGACTTAAACCTTTGTAATTATATATCTCACGGTGGTATAATAAAATATTTTAAAATAAAAAATAAAAAAAATAAAATAGTGTGTTAGATTTTCATAATAAATTAAGACATTTTCACCAGTAAACCAGTGTCTTAGTTAGAAAGCCTAAATGTTTGTTTTGGACAAGTCAGTCTGTTAAGGTTTTGGGTAGCTCCTCAGTAATAAGGAAAAGCTACTACATGAAAACCGTATTTTGTCAGCTTAATAATGAATAATATGTCCATTCTTTATATGATTGGAAGAATCTCTGTGAAATGTGATTTATGTTCAGGTTTTTATAAAACTTGAAATAACATTTAAGTCAGGCAATAGGCATCTTCAGTTAAATTAGTGTTCAGAAGACTGAATTAACATGAAGTAACTATAAAAAGTCTTCAGCAGATTTTTCCAGATAATTTTGTTTGGGAATCATCTAACAGTCTTTGGATATTAATCTTGAAGTAAGTTTTTGTTTGTCTTTGCTTCCTGCTTAAGACTGCTTAAGGAGAACAAAAATTCTAAGAGTTGACTTTGAAGTGATATTATTTAGTAAATTTCATGAGCTGCAAGCCTAGTTGTAGACAAATAACAAATAACTGCTTTGTGAAAAGTATAAAAGATTTGTAAATGGAAGTGAAAAGCTGTTCCTTTCAAGCTGAATGATCAAACACATTTTGGAGAAAAACAGTGGTTGAACAGGTGTTCAGTATTACGAACTTCTGATGTAAAGAATGCCTCAACTGAATCTGGCCAAAATCCATGTGTTAAATTCTTTGTTCTCAGGAGTTGAAGTTCTCTCATGCAGAATGTCAACTCAGATTTTTGCTCCATGAACAATGCAATATTGAAAAATACAGAAACTCATCAGAGAATGTATAATTACATCACATCCTTTACAATCACTTTCATGATTTCAAGAGGCATTTTTTTCTTGGAATATCATTGTCTTTTTTTTGTATTATCACTTCTTGGTATGTTTTATTTCTTGTGGTTAGATAGTATTTTCTTTCATTTTGTTGCTTTACTCTTGATCTTAGCCAAAAGGCTGAGAAGTGATCATTTTGTTGCTTTTAATGACTTTTAAACCTTTTTTAAGAGAAATAAAACTTAGTTTATTTGCATTTTAGTAAGAAATGTTATATATAATTCAGAGTCCAAAGTGTTAAGCGTCACATCATAGGACATTATGTTTCCTATATATAACATATTCTTATTTTAGAAAAAAAATGTACTGAATATGTAGTAAGTTGCAGAATTAGAAAAAAAAATTCTCAAATGATTTTCTTCCAAATTCGTACTATATCTATGAGATCATTTGACCATGTAATCTTTACAAAAAACATTTTTGTGGGCTGGAGAAATAAAAACAGCCAATAGAAGAAAGTGCCTTATCAAGGCTGACCTCAGATGGTGCCGTGAGTGTCAGGTGTAACCACCATCTGACCCACCAAAAAATACTTTTGAATTTTTTTTTGAGAAAATTTCAAATGTTAAAACCAGTGTTAGCCAATATATGCTTCAAACTTAGAAGCCAAAAGTCATTTGGGAATGGTTCCCTAGAAGAGAAGAGAAAATATTAACTTTGGTGAATCTGGAACCATTGCATGGGCATTTTACTCAGGAATGCTGAGCTCTGGATGTAGCTGAGGCCAGCTTCCAGACTACAGGTGTGACAGAACACAGCTGATCAAATAGGACAGGAATTTGACATTACTGTGTTTAACTTCAGCTGCCCAATGAGCCATGCCCAATCAGGAAGCCAAAGAGAACCCGGAGGAGGCCTGGGCAGGGGTGTCGCTTCACACTAAGAATATTGCCAGAAGCACAGTTTATGAGCTTTGCTTCTGTCCTGTTACAGCTGCCCAATGGTGTTCCACAGAGGCTGCCCAGTTCAAGCGCTCACCCTGTCTGGGGTCTACCCTAACTGGCCACCAGGTTCACCAAATGGCTGAAGGAACGTTCCTTTCTGACTCCCAGTTTCTAAAATCCTAGGACAGTGATCCGTTTTCCATTTTTCCCCTGCATACTTCATGTTTAGGCGTGTAAGGCCAAAGCAGAAGTGATGGTGTTAAACAGTCTCCAGATGGGAGCTGGGCAACCTGCTGTCTGTAGGCCAGAACTGTTGTTTTACCTGAGTTCGTCCTTCCCCCTGCCCCTGCTGCTCACTCCCTGACTCCCAAGAAAAGCGACAGAGTGGAGATGGGTGGTAGTTAAGGAAAGCGTGGAATAGCAAGTATTAAAATACATGAAATGAAAAGTTTCAGCTGACGGTCCAAACCATTCTCAACAGTATGAGCAAAGTATCAACAGTGAACTACTATGGAGCTACTTAACCATTTTTATTTTGAAAATATACTTTTTACCAGTTATCAGTTACTTTATTAAATAAATAATTTTATTCATTAAATTAATCATGCCTTTATAGTCTCTCAGCTTAGAACTCCCAGTATCATGTTTATGTGCTCTTATCACCATTATAAACTGCATCACCTCAAAATTCATGGATTCAGACATTTGCCTGGGATTTCATTTTCCCACAAAAAATATGGCAAGACTTCCTGTAGTATGTTGAGTAGAAGCAGTGAAATCAGAGGGAAACTTTTAAGTCTTTTGACCCGCCATTGCATATTATGTGATTTGTGTTCTTGATATATGGCTTTTATTATATTAATATATTATACTGATTTTTCATAATTTTTATCATCCTACTATTCTAGAAATAAATGCAACTTTTTCATGTCATGTATTTGCTGATATTCTGTGGATGATAAAATGCACTAATTTTCACAGATGATGTTGGTCAATAGTTTTCTTTATTGTGTAGTATATTTGGCTGGGCTCAGACTAGAGTGTTAATTCTTCTTTAATATTTAAAAGAGTTTGGAGAAAAATATTATTAAGCCTTAAATAGTAAAATCTTCCAGTTGGCTTTCTTTCTTAAGAGTATTTTTTTCATGACTAATTTAATCTCTTTACTGGGTATGGGTATGTTCTGATTTTCTAGGATTTTGTTTTGTTTTTTTAATGATTATGTCTTGGTAGATTCTGTGCTTCTAGAAATTTCCCTATTTAAGTCATATGATCTGTCTTTGGGTTACAGTTACATATGGTGTTTTCTTACAACCTGTTTCTGTAAAATTGGTTGTTATTTATCTTTTTTCTTTTCTTTTCTTTTTTTTTGTTTTGTTTTGTTTTTGGACACATTCAGTGGCTTACTCCTGGCTCAGCATTCAGGGATCACATCTGGCAGGTTCAGGGGACATTACAGGGTTCTCGGTATTGAATTCAAGTCGACTGTTCATAAGGAAGCTTCATTTGCTGTACTGTTTATCCAGCCCCAACTTTTTAATTTCTGCTTTTAGTTATTGAACATGTTGCTGATTGCATGTGCCACTAGTGGCACACACTTGAATGTGGTTTAATACATATTGCCAATGTCAATATGTTAAGTCTTCTTCCTCTTCTTGGCCAATCAAATTAAAGTTTGTCAATTTTGTTGATCTTGAAAAGTAAATTCTTAGTTTCGCTGTAGCGCTCTATTTTACCATTTTTTAAAAAACTTTTTGGGTCACACCAACAATGCTCAGGGGTTATTCTTGGCTCTGCACTGAAGAATTACTCTCAGCCATGCTCAGGAACCATATGGGATGCTAGGGATCAAAGCCAGGTCAGCCACATGAAAGGCAAATACCCTACTTGCTATACTATTGCTCCGGCCCTTATTTCATCTTTTTTTTCTTTAATGCTTTGGTAATTTGCAAGCACATTACTAATTTCCACACGTGAATTTTCTGTTTTCCCTTCAATTTATTACTATTTCAATAATAATGTGTTCAGAAAAATGTTTTATCTGGCTTCGATTTTTGAAAAAAATATTTTTTAGCCTAAAAATTTCTATCCTATAAATGTTAAATGCAGATTCAGGGAAAAATGTATATTTTTTCTGTTATTGGTTACAGTATTTTGTCTGTTAGTTCCCAGTGGCTAGGTCTTTTATTTCTTTTTGCTATTCTGTCCAGTTATTTCATCCAGCATTGATAATGGGATACTGGTGTTTAATTTATTTGGGAACTGTTTCTTCAAATCTGTCAGTTTGCTTTATATATATTGTAATCTGATGTTTGGTACATGTGTGCTTATACTTATTGTGTCTTGTTGATTGCTGCTTTTATGATTACATAGTACCCTTATTTGATTCTAATAACTTTTGACATGAGGTCTATTTTATCTGTTGTTTTTATTAAGAACTTTTTGGTTGCTATCTGCACTGAGTACATTATTCAGCCCTTTCACTTCCAATCTATGCTTTTAGATCAAAAGCATATCTCTTAGAGGCACATAATGTTGGGTTCTTTTTTTCAAAAACATCTATTCTTCCGATCTTTGTCTCTTGATTGAGGAATTAAATCCATTTACATTTAAGTTTGAGGTATTTGTTTTCTGTATATTTTGTGGATTTTTGTATTTGGTTGTTTATTGGAGTGACATAGTTTGAGTTCTATTTCGTTTATTTTTACTATATATTGAGTGTATATATACATATATGTTTTTATATATATATAATGACTATTTTCATTTTTACTTCCAGAGATTATAAATAAGTACAGTAATGCTATAATAATCTATATTAAATTAATATGAACTTCAGTTAAATGTAAAATAATTTATAGTTCTACTTTTTTTTTTTTT